>PVJC01018184.1:0-31613 GCA_004026665.1 Murina feae | reverse complement strand
GGGTCCGGCCACTCACTGGCCAGCGCTGGCCCCAGATCAGCCCACTGGTTGCCTCCTGCAGAGGGAGGCCAGACTGTGGCTTAGGCCCACTCCCTACGGGACATCCCTGGAGGGCTCCCGGACTGCAAGAGGGCTCAGGCCGGGCTGAGGGACCCTCCTGAGTGCATAAATTTTCATGCACCGAGCCTCTAGTGTGATAATAAAAAAGCAGGAGTTATTTGAGTGCACACAAACATACACAGATTCACACGTTCTTTTTCATGTAAATGGGGTTTAGTACTTATTGGCTGACTTCCAAAATGGAGGGGGTTCTCCCTAGGAGCTTGTGGGCTTAGTCCATCCCAGGCCTGCCTTGCCCAATCTGGGGAAGGGGTAGCTGAGACCTGTGATTGCTAGAGTCTCAATGATCCTTCTCTAGAATTATCCATCACTCAGAAGCAGATATGAGAATGCCAACACCTGTAGCCTCAGTTTCCCAAAAGTTTCCAGGAAAATAGAAGAATGTGGGAGCGGGAAGAGTTGGATACCTCGCGATGCAGCCAGGTACTTTGAAGTGGTCACCATGGACCTGTGAGGTGATGAGCATATGAAACCTTCCGGGGAGAAAACCACCTGTCCAGGATCCCATAGCTAATGTGCCTGAGCTCACGTCTGAATACCGGGGTCGGGGCTGCTTCTGAGCCTGGATCCTCATTCTGACCCTCTGCCAACAATGACAGACGTTTAGCATTTTCACTGCTTGTCACTGGGCGCCCTGCCCCACTGGTAGCACATAATGCCTCTGCCTCCCCTTCCCAGCTCCCAGTTGGCAAACGGCTAGAAATGGACTTTGGAATGAATACAAGGGCTGCTCAGAATTAGGGAATGTGGGATGGGCTGGGGGGCAGGAAGGTGGATTCAGGTTAGTTCGGACGGTGCAGGAAAGCCGTGTGGGGCTGGGTTGAGAGGATGTCGCAGGTTAAGTAGTGAGTGGGTGACGTGTACATCCTCCTCCAGCTTAGGAGGAAGTCCAGCCAGTTGAACAAAATTGAACCTTTCATTGATGATTCAGGATTTTGCAAGACACTGAAACCATCCATGGATGCTTTGAACCATCCATTATCCTGTTCTGGGCTGTGGCTAATGGTGTGAGGGGGCCAGGAAATGGGGCTGACTCTGGGCTCACAGTCTAGTTTGTTTTGTTTGTTTTTAAATGAACCAGACCCATGAGATGCGATTTTTCTCCCCTCTATTCTAAAGGTAGAAGACAGCAAATGTGGACACCAAAGACCCCAACCTTTTGCCTTAAATGCCCCTCCCCCCCTTGCTCCTGGCTGCTCACTTGGCCCAGCTCTGGGGGCACCTTTGGGAGAAGCTTTTCCCTGACCCCCCAGACTGAGCTGGAATGGCCCCCTCCCTTCGGCATCTCCAGCCCTAGGATTTTGCACGATGCATTGGATCCATCTGCCTGCTCGTCTCCCCATTGAACTGAGAGCTTCTTGGGAGCAGGGGCTGTGTGTTCCTTAGCATCCTCAGTCCCAGCAGGCTGCGGGCCCCTGGTGGTTACTCAGCAAGCCTTTCCTGGATGGATGAGTGCACAAACTCCATGCTGTACAGCATTTCTGTTATCACAACAACGATACTAGGTAGCCAAGGTCAGCACGTGAAATTTTACTGATAAGAATGGTTCTCAGAGGTCTTAAAATGGACGCCGAGGAGGGCAAAAGGAGAGCATGCCCGGAGCCCAGGAAGGCTGGTCTCTTCTCTGCTTTGTTAGTCTTACGGCTGAAAGGGATTATGGTGCTGTGGAAAGGTGCTGGGCTGGAGTTCCCATTGGGCCTTGGCCTAAAGTCTATGCTTTGCATGAGCCAGGTTGAGGATGACCTGTCGTTGGGGAGGATAATGCTGCCCCAACACAAGGTGGATTTTAGACGTAAAGATGATGGTGTGTATGAATGGAATTGGCCGGCACCAGCCACTCAGTGTTCATTAGTTGACTTCCAATAGGGCAGCAGTTCTCAACCTGTGGGTTGTGACCCCTTTGGGGGATTGAATGACCCTTTCACAGGAGTTGCCTAAATACATCCTGCATGTCAGATATTCACATTACGATTCATAACAGTAGCAAAATTATAGTTATGAAGAAGCAACGAAAATAACTTTATGGTTGGGGGTCACCACAACATGAGGAACTGTATTAAAGGGTCGCGGCATTAGGAAGGTTGAGAACCACTGCAATAGGGGTCTCCGTCTCTTTAGTCATGCACACTGGCCACTATGCTGCCCGGCTTTGTCTCGGGACTCCCCTTCCTGGCCTGTTGGGCATTGTTGCTGGACTGGCATTGCACAAGCATCCCTGCCCTGACCACCTCTCCATGGCTGGCTGTGTGTGACCAGTCACTCACCTCTCCACACACCAAGGGGGGAGCAATCACAAAGACTACCCACTGGATGCCTTTTCATTTTGCTACAACCATAGGTTTGACAAGGGGTTACTATCCAAAATACACAGGAGCTCATACAGCTCAATAGCAAGAAAGCAAATAAGCAAAGGACCCAAATAGACATTTTTCCAAGAAGATATACAAATGGTCCACAGGTACATGAAAAGGCGCTCCAGCTCACTAATCATCAGGGCAATGCAAATTAAAATTGCAGTGAGGTATCACCTCATACCTGTTAGAATGGCTTCACCAAAGAGACAAGAGTTAAGTGTTGGCAAAGGTGGAGAGAAAAGAGAGCCCAGTGCAATGCTGGTGCAGTTGTAAATTGGTGCAGCCACTATGGAAAGCAGTATTGGTTGAGCTGCATGCACTTCCTCTTTTTATGTAATTTAAAAAATTCTTAAATTACAGTTGGCATACAGTATTGTATTCGTTTCAGGTGTATAACATAGTGGTCAGACATTGATATAACTCGCCCCCTCAGAAGGGCTATCATTAATAAAGCAATAAATGACAACTGCTGGTGAGGGTGTGGAGAAAAGGGAACCTGTTGATCAATATGCTATTGATGGGAATGTAAATTGGTGCAGCCCTGTGGAGAGCAGTATGGAGGTTCCTCAAAAAATTAAAAATAGAGCTACCATGTGACCCATACTCATTTCCGGGTAGTTATCTGAAGAAACCCAAAGCACTAATTCAAAAAGGTATGTACACGTCTGTGTTGATTGCAGTGTTGTTTATTGCCTGATAAACGATCGGATACAGAAGAGGCGGTATAGATGCACAATGAACACACTTGCTTAGATTCGTGAATTCCATATAGACCATGTCTCAGGTACCTTGGGCTTTGTCCAGGTAAGACAAATACACAGGAAAAAGGCGCATTCATTTCAAGGCCACACATGCCGAGTCAAGTGCAAGCCTTGTGCCAGGCCTTGAGCCACAACGCTTTCCCTGTGGAGAGAGACTTGAAACAATGGAATGGAAATAGTCCAGCAAATGCAAGACAGAATGCGATGACAAACCGAGGTGAGCAGACAGGAGGGCACTGGGAAGCCTCCTGCGTGGCGTCAGGAGAAGGATTTGGAGATGGCAAGACTGATGTCAGCACCAAGATTCAGGCCACCTCTGGGTTTGCAGGTGTCACGGTGCGAATCAGATCCCATCCACATGGCTGCCATGGAAGAGCTAGAGGAGGTTGCTTAGAATGTGTTCCCGAGAAAACAAATGGGGTTAGAACTCAGGACCAAGATGGCTTCTCGCGTGTAGTTTACGAACAACGAAGGAGAATAAAGGCCCAGGCACTTGGCCCAGGGAGTGTGACATGCACAGGCTCTGCGTGGCTCCCTCCCCTGGGTTTCTGTCCTTGCTGCAGTCCTCGTGGCTCAGATCTGTTTCCTCCCCTCCTTCCCATCCTTCAAGACACAACATCCTCTGGACCCTGTCAGAGTTGAATTGGGGCATATAAATAATACTAATTTAACAATAATAACCAAGTTTTTACATGGTTTTGTAGTTTATTATACACCCCCTTTGGGCAACATCACCAGAGTGCCTGCTCTGTTTGTATTAGGAACAATGGCTGTCACAGCAGGTGCCTTCTTACAGATCACACCAAGCCTGGTTCTCCCAGCCAGTGTGGTATCTGCGGGCAGGCAGCTGTGCACAGGGAGCTCCTTTGGCGTCGACCCCTCGATGCTCTGTCACCTTGTAGCAGCTTAAGTCCAATTTTGCCTTGTGGCTGTTTTATGAGGAGGACAGGATGACATATTATAGCCCACGACTTGAAAATACAGAGCGGAGGAATGGGGAATGTGCTCATCCAGTCACGGCTCTGTGCTTGTGGAAAATCTCTCACACTATCGCTCAGTTCATCTCCCCGCCCTTCCCCTCCTAAAATCCCAGCGTGGCTTTATCTCTCCCACATACACTGGTTACTGTGGCTTCTACGCAGAGCAATGTCATTCCAAACAATGAAATCTCAGGCCTCAGGAATCAGCAAGACGAATCAGACTTATCAGCAGACAGTTACTTAACCGCATTTTATAGGGTTTTGATGGATCTGCCACTAGGAGTCAATGGGCGGATTACAAAACCCAGAGGCCATTGGAGCTGGAAAGAGCGCCGGAGGGGAGGAAATTGAGGCCCTCGAGCCGTAGGGTCAAAGGGAGGATGCAGTGCCCGTGCTCTTCATCCAAGGATAGTCCATTTGGCCAGGCCGGCCTCCCCTGGTGGTTCTCCATAGCTCTGTTGCAATGGGGAGCCCTCAGCCGCAGCAAGTGAACTCAGGGGTATACCCACTTAGGATCTGGGTCCAATGACCAGAAAAAAAGAGTGAAGCCAGGTGTGGGCTCCCAAAGCATCCGTACACAAGCTCCAGTTAGCCTCTTGCCAAGGAGGGTTTCTCTTCCTGCTGAAGTTCCCAGTGCCCAGATCCCATTTTCTCTCTCTCTTTAAAAAAAAATATATATATTTTTTTTTATTTCAGAGAGGAAGGGAGAGGGAGAGAGAGATAGAAATATCAATGATGAGAGAGAGTAGGCTGCCTCCTGTGTGCCCTCTACTGGGAATCAAGCCCACAACCCGAAATTGTGCCTTTGACTAGAATCAAACCCAGGACCCTTCAGTCCACAGGCTGACGCTCTATCCACTAAGCCAGACCGGCTAGGGCCAGATCCCCCTTTTTCCATCCCCTACCCCTACCCAGTCCTCCACCAAGAGTTCTGTAAACTAATCTCCCATCTCCATCAAGCTCAACACTGAATCGAGCCATTTACAACCTTCATAACAGTGATAACAAGTGTCTGTAACGATTTGGGTTGTTTCTAATGTCACCTGTGGGGCAGCACCACCATCTGTTCCATTTGTGGAAACCTTATTTATTTTCATTAATAACAGTCACTGACATGTATGGAGTCATTTCCCTGGGCCATGTTGGGGTACGTGCTCTAGAAGATTCTCCTAAGTGGGTGTGGTGACTTGAGGTTCACCAGTGTTTCTGTGCTTTCTTGGTGGTTCTTAAGTAAAGGGAGTCTCCTGGCCTAAGGCTCATGGTAATTCGGTGGTATTTTCTCCCCTCATTAATTTTTTTCATTTAGGATAGTCATTCGGGGGGGGGGAGGGAAATCCAAATTAAAAGTCTTTGTAAATAGGTCGGTTTGGTGTCTGGCATCTTACGACAGCTCATCCTTTTGAGCTCTTTTGGGTGCCTTGATTGGAGCATCTTAAAAGCAACTCTGGAACTTGGCCACTGCCTGCGTTATCCTGTTGGGTGAGGCGCTGTGTTCTGATCGAGGTTGCTGCGTGTTCACATATTAGTCATTCGCACCAAATAAAACAGGAGACTTCTTTGAAGTGAGCACGGAGGACTTCTGTTCTGCCAGCACTCTCACCTGGACCGGCTTTGTGATACTTTTCAAAGAATGAAGCAGCGTACTAATTTATAACGTGAGATACATTAGCATTTCCAAAACAACACTCCAATAGACGTTCCAGCTGCTCTCACAAATTTGGTTGACAAGATGGCAGAATCTCCGTTGTGAGGTGGGGGGGGCCTGCCTTCGCCCTTTGCCTGGCTTCCAGTTTCCTGGAAGTAATTCATATTCACCTTCAGGATTCTGGAACATAAAAGGGGAACTTTGAGATTTCTTAAATTCCTCTTTTGTGCCATGAATTCTTAAAAATATTTTTTTTATTGATTTCAGAGAGAGAGGGAGAGAGAGACAGAAACATCAGTGATAAGAGAGAATCATTGAGTAGCTGCCTCCTGCACACCCCACACTGGGGATCGAGCTCTCAACCTGGGCCTGTGCCTTGGCTGGGAATTGAACTGTGATCTCCTGGTTCATAGGTCGACGTTCAACCACCGAGCTATGCTGGCTATGCTGTGTCATGATTTTAACACCTTATTTGGCTGGGAAGAAATCTCACGGGAATATCTTAATTTTTTAAAATTTTATGTTTATTATATATGCCTCCAAATATTTGTGGACCAAACTCAGGTGTGGTCATTCAGCAGACATGGGTTCCAGGCCTAGCTGATGCCGGGCCTTGGGCTAGGAATAGGGGACCCGGCCATGGCTAAGTCAATGCCTGCCCTTGAGGGGCTTCCGGTCGAGTGGGTGAGTAATTGCGTAGTGGTGTGATGCTCACTCTAACATGCTTACTGCAGATCCTCGGATGACAGCCTTTCCTTATCATGTTGAAGAGATGCCCTTGGAACTTAGCTCTCGTCTGTAGCAATTAGCCTGTGGTAAAATTTGTTTCATTATATGCTGTTTCACCGAAGTGCCAAGAACCCATTGGGGACGTTGAGTGAGGACTTACTGTGTCTACAGAGTCTACTCGGGGCTCAGGTAGAGTTGCCAGCACCATTGAAGTGAATCAGGGAAGATGCCCATCGAAAAAGGTAGATTTCAGGGTCAAAGACCATTCTTCCTTCATTTTGTAATTTACAACCGTGACCATGGCTGTGTCACTGAGAACTCGAAGGTCTGCTTTATTCCTGCTCTAACAGAACAGGGCTGGACTCCATGGAAGGGAACATAGGATCATAAAACCCAGAGCTGAAGACTTGCTTCGGGCTATCGCTTTCATGAGCGCAAATCCTCACTCTATCGTCCAGAGCCTCATGTGACACTGGACACAGCAGCCAGACAGAAGGGGTTCTAGTAAAGGAGAAAGATGGAACAATGGTTTCTGGGTAGATACCCATCTCGTCAGCTGTTCTAGTAAAGGGGATACAATGGCTGCCAGGCCTGGCCTCTGCACAGTGGGCTGAGCTGTGTGCTTGCTGCCTTTCCCACGCAGAGTGGTGGATGGCCATAGCCTGGCCCGAGAGCCACCTGATGTGACTGCCTCAGGTTCCCAGCGGCGGCTATGTGTGAAGTACAGATACAGGTGTGGGGGCTGGGGACAGGGTGAGACTTGCAGGGTTAGCCTGACTGGCTTTTGAGCTGAACGTTTGGCTCAGGTCAGACACCCACAGACATCCTTTCAAAAGGCAGGGAACATGAACCTTACCTAGACACAAACTACACACAGCACACACACAGACACACCCTTCATCCCTGAGCCCCACTGTTTGGAACATTAATTAGTGTCACTGCATGAGACAAATTAAGCTGGGGACCTTGGTGCTCCATCTGGAAAAAAATAGTGCTGCAAAATGCTGACGTCGGAAGTGGCAGAGCAGGGCATGCATTCCTGGGATCTCACCAACACACAGATCCTCTGGGCTGTGGAGCCTGCGCCCTTCTGCTGGATGGCGGCGGGGGGGGGGGGGGGGCGTGCTTTGTGGATGAAAAGATGGCTTGTTTCGGATGAGAAAGGTGTGTTGGAGCGGGGACTCAAGTAGCCTGCAGGTGTCTGAATCCTAGTTGTGTGACATAAAGCCAGCTACATGTCTCTGGATCTCTGTTTCCCCATTTATAAAATGGGGATATTCATAGTGTAGACATGAGGCCATGGAGGCTCAGAGAGGTTGGGTGACTTGCCCAGAGGCACACAGCTGCATGGAGACCTGGATGGGCCTGAGTCCAAGCCATTGCTTCCCCTCCCAGTCTGTTCCTGGGCCCTTCTCCCTGCGCTGCAGCTGGCCTGATGCCCCAATTCATCCTGCAGGAAGCTCTGCCTTGGCAGGTTCCCCATGAGTATCCCAACCAGATCGTGGCTGCGTCACAGGCAGGAGCCGTGCGTGATATGTTTTCTTTTCATCCTCAGTGCCAGGCATGATGCTGGGCACGGAGTCCGTGTTTAACACACACTGACTAATCCCCTTGGCCTTGCAGCATCCACGCCCAGTTCCAAACAAAACCCAGATCTGCTGTTGGAACGCTGAGCGCCCTGACTTCATGGGGACTTGGCGGCCGTGAGAAGGGTCTGTGCCCTGGTGCGCCAAGGCAGACCCGCTGCCCTTTTCTCACACCCACCCCACCAGGTAGCAGAACTGAGCCAGCCTGTTGTGTGTGGACTCGGTCCAGGTTTGAAGCCGGTGGTTGTCTGCACTTGGGGATGACAGTAGATAGTTTGATAAGAATTGACTTGTTGTAATCCAGCTTTCTGGAAGGTAGGGAGTTTGGGTTGGAGGGGGGCCAGGAAGGAGCTCGCCAGCCTCAGCCAGGAGTCCAGAGGGCTCCGTCAGCCTCCAAGGAGCCTTTCAGGTTGAGCCCCAGGCTGTGTTGTGAGAAGAGCCAAGGATACAAAGATCGATGTTTCGTGGTCTCTGGCCTCAAGGGCCCCATCTACTGGTTCCGGGCAGCCCAGCATCTCTGCCCTCATCCCCTGCAGTATCTCCTCTGGCTTCCACGCTTGCCCACCTTCATCCATTCTCCACCCGAAGGCAGGGTTGTCCTTTTTTTGGGTGAACTGGATCATGTTCCCACAGCTCCAAGCCCCTCAGTGGCTGCCTGTTAACTTTGGCACAAACCCCTCTCTCCTTGCCGAGACTCAGGCCCAGTGGGATTGACCCTGGCTCCCAACACTTCCGCCAGGCAGTCCCAGTCCCAGCTCACCGCAGCCTGCTCAGGGCACACTGGGCCCTACCTCCCTGCAGGAAGGGCCTTGACTCTTATCATCTTCTCTGCCTGGGAGACTGTCCCTTGACGTGTGTAAAATGGCTTTTTTAGTTTCTCTTGGGGCCTCCGTGATCAACCACTTTCAAGTTAGTCTTCACCGTTTTTATATCCTTCAAAACACCCTGTCAGAGCTGTCGTGACCTAAGCTCTAAGTTATGTGCTTGCTTATTTGTTTGTCTCTCTGCACTAAATTGTGAGCTCCAGGTGGGCGAGGGCCATGTCAGGTGCACGGGTCCCCACTCCCAGCTTGAGGTCTGCCTGCAGTGTGTGTTTGTTGACTGGCAGAGAGACCCAGACTATCTAGAGGAGAGTGAGCAGGACCCCCAGAGGACAACCCGAAACTGCTGTCTCGTTCGATAGATGGAGTTGGAAGGAGGAAGTGAGGAGGCCTGTGAGCCCAAGTCCCGTGCTGTGGGTGGGGACTGCCTTTCTGTGATTTCGGGGAAGCATACAAGGAGCAAGTGGTAGAATAGCAGGAGCACCTGCCGATGGGAACTCAGCACTAGTCGGGCTTGACTGCAAGGGGATGACTGTCTTGGAAGAGAGGGAGTTGATTCACCATGCTAGAAGGTGTCCATGGTGGCGATGAACAGCATGGGGTGGAGTAGCATACAGCCTTCAAGAGGAAGAGCATCTGGCTACAACATGCATCAACCTTGGGTGCATTATGCCAAGTGAAATGAGCCAGACGCAGAGGGAAAATATTGTGGGATTCCACTTTTATGGGGGGGGATCAAGGAAGTCTCCCCAAAGAGCGAGTCTTGAGCCCGATCTTGAGGGATGAGAAGTTCTTCAGAAAGGCCCCCCACAAAGGGCATTACACAGGCTATTTCCAGAAGGTTGAATTCCTTCCCTCTCTGGAAAGAACTTTCTAAGTCAACCCTTCCTTCCATCCTTTACACCCTTTTGTGACTCTGCTTTTCCTCTTCTCACACCTTCCCTGTTCCTCACCCATGAAGGGGCAGAGAGAAGAGAGAGGTGATTAGATGTGGAAGATAGGTTGAGTGGTGAGACTGCTCTTGAAGGAGAAAGATTCCGCCAGCTCCTCCTTCCTCTCCAACTCACAGCCTGTCACCTACTCCTTGGGTCTTTGTCTGAGAGAGACGGTGCAAAGTTGGCCCCTCTGAGCCTGGTGGTCTTTTAGGATTCACATCTCTTGTCCTGAAGCCTGTGGCCAGACCTCCGGAACATGACATGGATTGAATCATGAAGACATTTTCCTGGGAGGCAGGGTTATCATCATAATTCAGTGGGAAGAACATCTGGGTGGGTATGTGGACCCGGACAGTGGCCCAGGTATGAACTTTGGTGAGTCCTCTGCCCATGTGGGTCCTTGATTTTCCTACTTGAAGAACCTGAAGGCTTTGACCTGTGATTCCAGCCCTACCCTTGCCTGACTGGTGGTGTTGACCATTGATCTTTTGCTTCCCACATCAAGCCCCCATTTCTCTCTAAGGACTGGAAAGAGAGCCAGGAGAGGTGTCTTCTCCTGTGGGTTGTGTGGTTTCCCAGAAGGGAGTGGCACTATCAGATGCATAGTTTGTAAGGATGGCTTTGCCGCTGGGTGGGGAAGGGATGGGGTGCAGGGGTACATGTGATAATCAGCTGTTGGCTACAGTTCAAAATGGGGCCACTGTTGAGCTCCAGCCTTGGGCCACGAGGCCCACCTAGTTCTCTAACTCATCAAATCTCTGCCTCAGCTCTGCTCAGCTACATTGCATTATCCCCACGCCGTAGTCGAGGGATCGTGCTCAGAGAGGGCCATTGTGTTGCTCAAGGACACATAGCCCGATGCAGCCAGGACTAGCCAGCCCCAAAGCCGTGGGTTTCTTCATTGTACCAGAGGCAACACACTTCCCTCTCCCACCAGTGAGACCCTTTTCCTCCCACACCCTCCCTGCAGCCTCCAGGAGCCTCAGGGCTAGGCTTGACGTGTGTGTTTGGGAGAACTTCCTTCCTGCTCCCAATAAATGTCAAACTGAATGTTGAAAGTGACTCAGCACAACATAGGCTCTGAAGGGGAAAAGAGCTGTGTAGAAACATTTGCAGATGGATTAAAAATTTGAGTCCACCAGTGTATGCCAGTGCTCTTGGAAGTTTGGGAGATATTTTTAGACCACAAAATCCAAATGGCACAGACTGTGGGTTGGAAAGATGGAAATGGGAAGATTCGTGAGCTAGCTGTGACCAGAGGTGGCTTTGCTGAGTTTCTTTTTAGCTATGAAATAGCATTGCACAGGCAGAATCCCCTGGGTGCACAGTCTAACTCTCTTTTTTTAAAAATAATTCTCCTTCCACATCAGGAGGCCCAGGGCTCAGCAACCTGCTCTTGGAAGCTCCTAGAGAGACCTCCATGCTGTTGGCTTCGAAGCCTCTTGACGCCCTTGGAGGCTAGTGAAGGCAGCCCCCCTGGATCAGCTGAGGGTGCCAGGGAGCTTGGTTCTGGGTCCTGAAGGAGATGGAGAGCAGGCCCCATGGAGGAGTGGGCTTTCCTTGGGACCAAGAACCCCTGGCCCCAGGGCTGGAGGGCCACCCACACTTGCTATCATCTCTCTTCTCTCTGCAGACTCTCCCATGTGGTAGGGACCATGGTCACCCACAGCGTCTGAGCTCTGGAAACTCCCTCTGATTTCCTGTGTATCTCTGTTCCCTTTGGCTTATGTGCTCTGTCCCCAGAGAGGGACTGACCTTGTTTCTTTGGTTCTCAAGTTAGGGGCTTAGGTGTCCACAGCTGGGTTCCCTGACCCCAACCTGTGTCCGTGAGGTCAGGAGAGAGAGAGAGAGAGAGAGAGAGAGAGAGAGAGGAGAGAGAGAATATTGCTGCAAATAGGGAACAGAGTCATTTCCCTCGAAAAGGAGTGCTTTTGGAAATCTTTGACAATGGCAGCTGACATGTGTCACCAGGCACTTTCCCACGGGCTGCTCCTGGGTTAACTCCTCTAGTCCTCATGCCAGCTGCACGGAGTGGGGCAGATACGTGGGAACTCGAAGGATCCAATTACCCTGCAGGGTTGTGGGGATGACAAGAGGCAGTGTTTACTTGTAAGTGGCTAAGAGCATGTCCAGCGAGTTGCACGTACTCCAGGTTAGCTTCCATCCCTTCAAAAGGTTTCCAGTTATTTTTATTTCTGCCAGAGGGATATGCATGTGATTCAAACCCCACATTGTGCCCGCAGGTTTAAAAGGAGAAGCCTGCCCTGACCGGTTTGGCTCAGTGGATAGAGCGTCAGCCTGTGGACTCAAGGGTCCCAGGTTTGATTCCAGTCAAGGGCATGTACCTTCGTTGCGGGCTCACCCCCTGTGGGGGAGTGTGCTGGAGGCAGCTGATCGATGTTTCTCTCTCATCGATGTTTCTAACTCCCTATCCCTCTCCCTTCCTCTCTGTAAAAAAATCAATAAAATATATTTTAAAAAAATTAAAAAATGAATAAAAGGAGAAGCCACAGCCCCGCCGGTTTGTGACATCCCATGGCCTGCCAGTCTTTGCCACCTTGAGCTCCCACTCCCCCCCAGGCAGTGCCCGTCTTTCTGTCTGTCCCCAGGCCTCCCGCAGGCCCTCTCCCCTCCTCTGAATCTCCGGATGAATCAACTCCAGGCATTTTTTTAATTGATTTCCTGTTCTATTTCTGTTCCTTATGGTTTCTGTTCTTTTAACATCTCTCTTCTCCACCCTGCTTCCTCTGTACCTCCAACCTCAGTGATTCCATGGTTCTCCCACACCTCTCTCCTTTCTTCCCTCTCACACCTGCGATTGCCCTGTGGTCCTTCCTCCCTCATTCAGAGGCACCTCCCCGATTTTCTCTGCATTCTTTTCTGTTGTCTTACCATTTCTTGTCCACATCTCTTTCCCAGAAACTTTTAGCAACCCCCCCCCTGCCCCTTTGGGGTATTCTTTATTGATTGATTGACTTTAGAGATGGGGGAAACAGAGAGAAAGAGAGGTGTGTTGTTCTACTTATTGATGCATTCATTGGTTGATTCCTGTATGTGTCCTGACTGGGGATCAAACCCACAACCTCGATGCATCGGGATAATGCTCTAACCTACTGAGCTACCCAGCCAGGGTTTTGGGTATCGTTACTGTAAACCTTTCCTGCTCATTCTACCTATGTATTAGAGTTATTCATAGCCATGTGGTCACTAGTTTTTAAAACTCTTTTTCTTGCATTCATCACCTTATGAAGCTTTCAGAACACCCCACAGCATGGATTTTTGGGGTTCTCATGTTATGGAAGAGAGAACAGAGCATCGGAAGGATTCCACCAGGGACTCAGTGTCACACAGGAGAGAGGGAGGGTCACGTGCATAAGCTTGGTCAGGGCCAGGGCCTGGGCCCATGGGACTCCCCTGGTTAACCCCAGCAGGTGCCTGATCCTAGGGCGGCTCAAGACATGTTTGAATGGGACTGGGCAAAGTCACAGTAACGTAATTAGATGCACTGGACATTTCTTTCTGTTATATTCTGACTTCTGAGGCTATGCATGTGCACAGTCACATGCACATATATACACACACTCTCCTCCACAGCACACACATGACTCTGGTTCTCATTTCATCTCCTACATTTTTTTTAAGCTTTCTATAAATCCTGATTTCTGTTTGGGCAGGAGCCCACTTGTAACAAGCCATTGGTGGTTTTTGTCCTCCCGACACCCTGGGTAATTTATGGGCTGAGAGAGAGAGAACTGGCCTCTTGCACTGTCGATATCGAATATACATCGCTTCCCTTTCGAAATAGCTTCCATAGTTGCCATAAATCCTCGGGAATCACCTGGCATTAACTACAGGTTGGTGACGTGCCAGTAATTACACGTTCCCTGGGAATTTCTCCTGACATGTGGATGCGTGGCTTTCATGGTGCCTCAGGACAGTAGAATTGTGGAGCTGGAGGAGGGCTCTGGGATGAAGAACCTGAGCCCAGAGAGGGACAGGGGTTTGCTTAAGGACCCACAGCTTACTACCGACAGAGGAGGCCTGGATCTCTAGCTCTGTCCCTTTCCAGTCAGGGTGCTCTGAGGTCACGCTAATGTATGGCCTGCTGCAGTGTGCCAGGCTTTTTCGCACAGCCCTTCCCAAATTGGGCATTAATTGGGCACTAATCTCATTGGCTACAGTTAAAGCTTTGCTTGACCGGGGCTGAAGGTTGACAGAGTGATGCCTGTCGTCATTTGTGTTTCACCTGCAATAGTTGTACTAACAATAATGTCTTGCATTTATCCAATACCTTGCTGCCCGTAGTTTTCTTTAGAGCCTTACTGATTTTTAACTCTCTCCATTGATACAGCTCTATGATGCAGATTTTATTATTTTACAAGTAAGGACTGAGGCACAGAAACGTGA
Source organism: Murina feae (assembly GCA_004026665.1). Taxonomy (NCBI): domain Eukaryota; kingdom Metazoa; phylum Chordata; class Mammalia; order Chiroptera; family Vespertilionidae; genus Murina; species Murina feae. The sequence goes on along the minus strand of PVJC01018184.1, from coordinate 17,275 downwards.
CATGACTGGTCCAAGTTCAATCCCAGGCCCTTGGTCTGCAGAGTTCTTGCTCTCAGCCTGTGCACAATGCTGTCTTTTCATTAGGAATCTATTCCTAACGATCTGGAGTGATATTCATGATACTGTTGTGTTCTGTGTGGACACTCCATCTGGGAGAGCACATGTCCTCATCATAGCATGAAGACACAGCCCAGCTGGTATGGCTCAGTGGTTGAGCATCCACCTATGAACCAGAAGGTCAAAGCACGTGCCCGAATTCTGGGCTCGATCTCCAGTGTGGGGCATGCAGGAAGCAGCCAATCTATGATTCTCTCTCATCATTGATGTTTCTCTCTCTCTCTCCCCCTTTCCCTTCCTCTCTTAAAAAAAAAAAAAAAGACATATTCAGAGTTCCTGGTGTGGAAACGGGGCTCGATGCAGGAGTGGGTTGTGGCAGCTCCTGAGGGCAGGATGGAGTACACAGGAGACAAAGAGAAAGCCCCAGAAGAGGCCTGTGCTAACCCCAGGGAGAAACACTGGCTTTGCCCTCGCTTTCTCAGCTCTCACACCCCGCTCCCTGGAAGCTGGGATTGATGGAGTGAGAGTATCATCTCCACATTATAATCAGAGGGGGGATTCCAGAGCCAGAACACCTGGGTTCAAATCCCAGCCCAGGAACTTACCAGCTGTGGCACTTTAGGCAGTTTACCTAACCTCTCTGATTTCCGATCTGAAGAAAAGGGACACAAATCCTCTTGCTATGAAGATTAAATTACTTAGTGTATATAAAGAACCGGGACTAGTTCTTGGCTAACTAGGCTTTCAAAGTAGATGTTAAGGAAATAAATAAGTGGGGAAAAGAGTCTCATAGGGGCTGGAAGACTGCATGGGATCCTAATGGGAGCAGACCCGGCACTCCTGCAACAACCCGTATACATTTCTCCTGCTTCCCTTGTATCTCACGCCCATCAGCAAAATAGAGAAAACACTATAAAATGAAACGAAGCCATGTTCCCCAGGGGCTGCCTGTGGGGAAGGGGCGGTAGAGGTCATGGGGGTGAAGGTGATGGCTTTGGACCAAGCCCTTCCTCCACAGGCCCAGGTTCTTCCCCATCTCTGACATGTAGACATCTCTGTCCCGGCCCCTTTCCAAGTCCCTTTGATTCTCATTAATGCTGTATTTCAATTAAATTAACCTTAGCTCTAGAATCTGCCCAATTAAAGAAGCAATTTCTGTACTTTCCCTGGAAGTGACTGCTTACCTACCTGGTTCTGGGTACCTTTAGCAGTGAACACAGCTGGGTGAATAGCTGGGCACTGGCTCTGATTGGTGGGCTGGGGTGGGGTGGGCAATTTCCACAAAACCTACCCAGCCTGCTCCCGCCTCCTCCCCACCTTTATTTCCAAAGCCTGTGCTCATTCTCCAAAGGCCTCAGTGATCGTTCCCATTTGTAATTCTAATTTCCTTTGAAATAGGGCTAAATCGCGCATTTGTCACCCCTCTCTGTGAGGATTAGCTCCAGAGAGAAGGGTTTACGGTTTGAGCCCCAAATGAGATCCAGGCCTCTCCCTCCCCCCCAGGTTTCTGCCTCCCAAGGCAGAACCTGTCTGGGGCAGAGATGCCACTTTGGAGCGCGGATTCCAGAGAAGGGGTGGGGGCGGGGTGGGGGCTGGGCGCTCTCAGTTAAAAATACCTCAGATGTGTTTTTCCTCTAAGTCTAGAGGAAAGAGGAGCATGGCCTGTTAAAACTCCAGGCTGCCTGATTCTGAACAGAACAGAAAGCAGGACAGCAATGTTTAAAGGGGTGAGCTGTGCTCAGCGGGGAAGTGGCCTTCCTGTCCTGGGTAGTTATTTGGGGAAGGAGGATGCTCTGGCTTCGCAGGGTCACTCGGGGACTCACTGGCCCATTGGGAGCACGCGTGGCTCCTCAGGCCAAGGGACAGAGCAGGCTTTCCCAGGAGCTTATTGTGAGGATAAACGGTCCGAAAATCTAGCCCATCTTGATTGAAGCCAGCGCTCTAGGAGTTTGGTGTTAGAGGTTAGAGAGTCTAGCCTTACAGCCTCTTGTTCCTTCTGCAGATATAGTTAGCACCTGCTGCGGGCCAGGCTCTGAGATGGGCACCAGCAAAGCCAGCGGTGAACTGAAACTGAACTGGACAACCGGTATGTCCGGGCTGCCTGTCACTATTTGAGCCAGTTAACCAGAGATGGGGTTGAATCGTGTGTGAGCATTTATTCCAATAATGCCGGCAACACGGGAGAGCAGCAGGTCACCCACCCCGTAAGCCAGCTGCTCTGCCCCTCCCCGTAAGCCAGCTGCTTATATTGAGTAGAAGGACGAAGATTACATGGGGAAGTAGGAAGTGCAGGCATGGGGAAGCAGGCAAAGTATAATGGTTACAGGTTACAGGCTAGTGGGCTCTGGGGTTGCAAAGGGCGGGCACCTCTGGGACTCCATTGTTTTGGCAACAAGGTTGTTAATCTTCCCAAGGTGATGGTTCTGAGAAAGGCGAATGAACTGCATTCTGAGGTTAACTCCTATGTGCGGGACGTACAACTCTCAGCCAGGTCAGAATGTGCTTTCTCTAATCAGAACAGAACAATCACGGTTAACAGGACATAATCCATATTGCTCATAGCTCTGGCAGGATGACTCAGTGGTCAAGCATTGACCTATGAACCAGGAGATCATGGTTCCATTCCTGGTCAAGGCACATGCGCGGATTGTGGGTGCGTGCTACCTATAGTGTCTGGTCTCGGATGGAGACCAGTCAGGAGGCTGGTAAAGACATTGTTGGAATCACGTGAGAATGTGGAAACTGAGCATGCTGTCCACCCCGGTCCAAGTGTTCAACATGAATGTATTCGGATAAATCGCTGATTGATTTAAACTCTGCACTTGAAAACAACCCCCAATATTTTGACAGATGGCAGTTTCATTACGTCTTGGGTTTCTGCTTGGATCTCTGTGTGAGGGGGCATTGTCCAGGCTGTTGCCTCCTGGACCCCAGCAGGAAAGATAACAGTGCATTTCAATTGGCAGACATCACTGATAAATCATAAAATGAGGCACCCCTAGATGCACCCTATAAGCATCACTTATACCCCTCTCTCCCCAGTCTGGAGACTACGGGGCCACCTGTAAGGACCACAGCCAATAGCCTCAGTGCATATACTTGATTGAGAAAAAGAAAAGGAAAGTATGGAATGGGAGATAGAGCTTAAAGAGCCGAGATGCAGAGCTGGGGACAGGTGTAGAGGGACAGGCAAAGGTGTGGAAGGACCAGAGGAAGACACTCTGGAGAGACTGAAGGAAAGAGAGCAGGCCCGGGAGCCTACGCAAGCTGAGGCATACTAAGACGTGGGCATGATTGCGAGACTGAGCATGGCCAGAAAGCATTGTCTATAATTGGTCCAGGGGGAATTTTTAATAAAATCTTTAAAGCGATTAAAGGCCATTTTATTGAAAAGAGAGCTGGGCCTCTCTGATGAAGAGAGACCAGCCTGGGCCATTTTCTGCTCAGCTGAGGCTGGGTGGGGACCTGTGGATTTGCTGCCCTCTCCCCTCCTGCCTGGGTCAGGCTGGGGCCACCCTCCCCCAGTGATTTGGGAGGGAGTGTGCACAGGGCCCAGCAGTGGCTTTGGTTTCTTTGGCTTTGCTGCTCGGACCCAAGCCTTGCTGGAACACAGTGCTATTTTTGCATTTTCAGTTGCCATTGCCGAGAACAAACATGGTTTGCAGAAATCCCTTTGCTTCCAAAGACGCTCCCCTTGGAATGATTCCTGGTAGCAGTTCAGGGGTTAATAAGGAAATAGTGCAAATATCCAAAAGGAAAGTCAGAGTGGTTTCTTTCTATCCCTTCCTGAGATCTGAGACCCCAAGCTGGCCACTCGCCATGTTTCAATTCTTTCGTTTTGGAAGAGACAGAAGGAGGAAAAGGTGGGACCTCACAGTTCATCATTCAGTCCTTTCATTTCACAGGTAGAGAGGCAGAGGCCCTGAGCAGGGGATGGACTAGAAGCCCAGGTTCTGTCTCCTATTGATCAAGGGAGGACACCCAAGCCCTCATCCTACTGCCTTGTCCTTACCTTGCTGTCTGACCCAACCCCTTTCCATGGCAGACATCACTAGTCAGTCACAGGCATCACTGATAAATCATGATCCTTGGCTCCCAGAGCCTTTGCAAGCAGTGCTTGGGAAGCACCAGCAACCATTTGGATTCTGCATGTGGGCAGGTCCTCCCCAACCTCCCTGCACTGCACAGTGCTCTCCTGCTGGTGTTTGTCTTTCTGTGTAGATTGCTTTCTAGTTTTAATCTGTGGCCCACTCTCCACTGATTAATAAGAGCATACATAATGTTAGAGCTAGAAGAACTCTAACCAATCTATTCTCAAGAGTCCAGGTGTGGTTTGTATATGAAAGTGGGGAGTGAGAGGGGCTGTATGGATGGGGCAGTCTCAGCTGTTATTTAACTCCTTGCTTCCTGTTTGTTTGTGGGGCAAGGGAGCCCCTAGAGTTACACTATAGGAATTGGTGCTTTGGTGCTTTGCAAGGAATATTTTCTCTCCTGGAAGATGAGAAATCCATCGGTCAGAGAGCCAATATTAAATGCGTGCACAAACACACACTAGCATGCGTGCGTGAGCTAGAACAGATAAACCTTCCATGAGTATTCATATGCCTTGGGGATGCTAAGCCTTTACAGATGGGGTCCCCAGGGGTTCCTTTAAACAGCAGACTTCCTGGTGCATTTAATATTCCAAGTACGTATGTGCTGTGTAAGCACTGTGGAGATTTGGGGGCGGGGGGTCTCAGCTGTTAGGAAAGGAGATACGGCATTGGTTTGTAAAAAATAATCAGATGCTGCCCCGTTGGCATGGCTCAGTGGTTGAGTGTTGACCTATGAACCAAGAGGTCACGGTTCAATTCCCGGTCAGGGCACATGCCTGGGTTGTGGGTTCGATCCTAGTAGGATGCCTGCAGGAAGCAGCCACTCAATGATTCTCTCTCATCAGTGTATCTCTCTTTCCCATTCCTTTCATCTCTGAAATCAATAAAAATATTTTTTAAATAATCAGAAAAGGACATGGAACAAATAGGGGAGTGAGGATGATGATGCCAATAATGATGAAGAACTTCCTGAATGTGTCTGTGTTGCCTTTGTGCTAAGCCTTTATTTCCCTGGTGCATCCTCCGTTACCTTCCTAAGGACCTCTCAGAGCAGGTGCTATTATTCTTGTTACCATGTTTAAGATGAGGAAACTGTAATGTGCAGAATCTAATTATCTGAAGTCACCCCGCCAGCCAGTGCTGGGTGGAGTTCATAAAGACTTTCCTTGCAGGGTGGTTTCAGGATGAAAGAATGTGTGTAAGGAGTTAGCCCAGGGTCTGGGATGCAGTAAGCTTTCTGTAAGCCGATCTCTCTTGCTTTAAAAAATATGTGTGTGTGTGTGTGTGTGTGTGTGTGTGTGTGTGTGAGAGAGAGAGAGAGAGAGAGAGAGAGAGAAAGAGAGAGAGAGAGAGAGAGAGAGAGAGAGAGAGAGAATATATATATATATGCACACACACACTTCAGAGAGGAAGGGAGAGGGAAAACGAAATAGAAACATCAATGATAAGAGAGAATCATTGATCAGCTGCCTCTTCTCTGCCCCCCACACTGGGGATGGAGCCCGCAACCCAGGTATGTGCCCTGACTAGGCATCGAACCGTGACTTCCTGTTCATAGGTCGACACTCAACCACTGACCTGTGCCACCGGGAGAGTAAGCCGGTCTCTTGATCTTGACCCTGTTACATGCCTCTCGTCCCTCTATGGCCAGTGTGCTGGTGCCCAGAGGAGGGTGGATCCTGGCTGCATGCCCACATGCTGCTCTGCTTTGTGGGCATCTTGGATCAAGGGTTTTCACCCACAGCTGTGCGTACAGTTTCTGATTTCCTAAGGCCCCTGGGACCCCCAGATAGAAGTTGGTTGTAGTAAGCTGAATGGTAATCCCGAAAGATATGTCCTGTGAAAGATATGTCCTGTGAAGTTGGGAAAAGGGTGTTTGCAGATGTAATTAAGTTAAGGATCTTAAGATGAGATCATTCCAGTCACCTGGGTGGGCGCTGAATTCAGTGACAGGTGTCCTTGTAAGAGATAGTCAGAGGAGAGACACGGAGAGAAGCAGAGAAGGCCCTGTGGGAGCTGAGGCAGAGATTGGTTGGGGTGATGCGGCCACAAGCTGAAGAGCACCCGGAGTCACCAGAAGCTGGTGGAGTCAAGGAAGGCTTTCCCCCAGAGCCTTCATCCGAGGGAGCGAGGCCTGCTGACACCTTGATTTTGGACTTCTAGCCTCCTGAACTGTGGTGATTGTTAATTTCTCACTGTGCCTAATTTATCAGTTAAACTTTAGCATAGGTTTGAGTGTATAGGAAAAACCATACTATCTATAGGGTTCGGTACCATTCTTGGTTTTAGGCAGCTACTGGGTGTCTTGGAACATGTCCCCACAGATAAGGGGGGGACTACCATACACCCATGGTGTCTCAAGTCACTTCTACTGATGTGGCAGAAAGATGAGCAGCTCGAGCGCCAGGGGCTTTGGGCTCTTGCCCTGGTCTTCCACGAATGGGCTGTGGGCCTTGGGACAATCCGTGCCTCAGTTTCCTCACCTGTAAAATGAGGGGGTGGGGAGGTGGTCATGACGCAGTGGAGCAGGGTGACCTGAGGTCGTGGTTAGCATCCCTGGAGGTATTGACAGTGGCTGAGTCTTCAAATGGCTGCAGCATTCAGAAGGGGCAGAGGCTGGAGCACAGTGGACTCGGGAGGAAGGGCCAAGGCCACAGGCAAGGCTTCCCCTTTAGAATGTGCTGCCGGGCAGAGCCAGAGTCTGCAGGCATGTGAGTCAGCAGCTAGCCCTACCCCTTCCGTGACCTGCTAATTCATAGGTCAGTGCTCAACCACTGACCTGTGAGGGGTGGGGGAGCATCTGATTATTTTTTACAAACCAATGCCATGTCTTGGCTGGGCCTGGAGACAGCTGGGAGCTGGGGGTGAGTTGCTAATTGGAACCGGCTCATTCCAATCAGGAACAGGGATATGACTTGATGGGAAAGAAAATGGATAATAGCAAGCCTTCCATTTGAGATCTTTGAGATCATTTGGCTGCAAAAGCTGAGACACATTTAGGATATTCCTGCAGGTTTTTTTTGTGGGGGTTTTTAGAAATCCCAGAAATAATTCTTTTGCCCTAGTTTTAGTTGTGCTCAAGATGTGGTTATACTTAACCGAGCTGTACCATACGGTTGTTCCGTGTCCCCAAGCCACCTCCAGAGCTGCCTGTCAGCCTACTTGGGTCCCAGTGGTGGATGGACAGTGTGGGTCAGGGTTAGGCGCCACTTGAACCCCAGCAGATCATTGTGGCTCCCAGGCAGCAACATGGGCTCTGCCACATGCTACTGTGTGACTGTGGGTAAGTGACTAACCTCTCTGAGCCAGTTTACTCAGCTGCAAAATGGATATCAATTTGCCTCCCTGGGAAGCCGTTGTGTTTACTCCTCACAACACCCCTGGGGGCAGAGCTATTGACCTCCTGTTGCAGAAGGAGGCCTGGCACCAGGAGAGGTTAGCTAGCTGTCGCATAGTCATGTCTCATAGCTGTAGAGTGGCGAAGTCAGAGTCCATGCTCGAGTCCACTAGATACTCCATCATTAAGACGTCAGCCCTGCCTGGCTGGTGTCACTCAGTGGTTAAGCATTGACCCTGGATCCAAGAGGTCACCGGTTAGATTTCCTGTCAGGGCACATGCCCAGGTTGCAGACTCCAACCCCAGAAGGGGGCGTGCAGGAGGCAGCTGATCAATGATTCTCTCTCATCATTGATATTTCTGTCCTCTCCCTCTCCTTCCTCTCTCTCTAAAAATCAATAAAAAAAATTTTTAAAAAAGACACCAGCCCCTTCTCCAGAGCAGGAAGAAGCCAGATTCTTTGTCAGACGTGGTCTGACAAAATGGGGAGCTGCCACGTCCCGTGACTCCACTGCCTGTGTGGAGTAGAGGACACGGTTTGCATGTCTCTGGAGACAAAGAGCTGCCAGGATGGGTCACCACTTCCATTTCCAGGACAGAACGGTGAAGCTGCCCACATGGCAGCCACTGACATTCCAGGACTTACCCCAGTTCCACTGAATCAGGTCCACGTCGCAGCAACCTCTCTCCCCCAGAGCGGCCAAGGCTTAGCTTCTTCTACCAAACGGTGGTCTCAATGGCCGAATCCCATCAGGAGAGACAGGAGGGGGAAGCGGGCCAGCATTTGCCCATCATTAGGACCCGGGCCATGCCTGTATCCCCTGTTTGAAAATGAAATTTCACTGTAGATTCCGCAGGCAGGTCTAGGCGGGGCGTCTGCCTGGGCCAGCGTCTCACATCATGCTTTCATCTCTCCTATATTCCAGTTTTCTCCCGTCTCCTCGGTCTCTAGCTTGGAAAACATTCTTTGTTGGGGACACAAAGCACCAGTTGAGGTAAAAAAGACCCCTTCCCTCCAACCTAGGTGGTGGACCCGCCATCTGCCCCAGCTAATCCCCGTTTGGTTTCCACCCCAGCACGTGATCATATGGTGCAATTTTGGTCCTTGCTGCTGCCTTCCTGCTGCTCCTTCCGGGTCTGCGCTTTCTCCTGCTCAGAGACACTTTTAAAAAAATACATTTATGTCGATTTCAGAGAGGAAGGGACAAGGAAATAGAAACATCAGTGATGAGAGAAAATCTTCAGTCGGCTGCCTCCTGCACGCTCCACACTGGGGAATGAGCCTGCAACCCAGGCCTGTGCCCTGACCGGGAATTGAACCTCCTGCTTCACAGGCAGATTCTCAGCCATGCTGGCCTGGCTGGACACTTGGGAATACGCCTCCTAGGGCTCATCTGCTCTGCTCACTCACTTGCCTGTTTGGAACCGGGTTCCCAGTTCCCATTACTGGTTTCCTGAGAATTCTTATCGAACCATCCATGACTAGATTGTCAGAATCCCATTTTCTTAGACCTTTTTTTGGACCAGAGCAAAACTAACATTTTACTGAGCTAACTATGTGCCAGTCTCAGGCATGAATGCATTTCGTGATCAAATATCTTAACATATTTTCTTCATATCTATGGATACAATGAGTACAGTGCTGTATGTTATATCCATGCATACACATATATCTCAGAAAATACGGTGAGATCCTCCTCAGTATACATGTTACTGTATAAACCTTTGAAACATTCACTCTTGTTTCCTTCTGTTCAAACTTCTCTTCTAGTTTAGTTTTCAAACATCACATTTGTATTAAATGGCAGATTTATTCCATGTGAACCCAAGCAGCATTTTGAATGAACCTGCTATGTGCTGGTTGCAGGCCTGGAGTTACAGAGGGATGTGGGGTGAGATACTTTCCCTGGAGAAACACAGGGGCCTTCTGTGCTGGGCTTGCAGGGTCCGAAGCCACCACCAGAGAAGCAGGCACTGTCCTTGCTCTGGCTGCAGAAGGGTCTGTTGGGCTGAGGCCCCGGTCTGCTGGGACCCTCGAGTGGCAGGAGCTGGAGAGGAAGAACAAGAGGGTAGCAGCCTGGAGTCTATGTCCAGGCAGCATGTGGTTCCGGGCGACTGACAGTCCTCCCATGGGCCCCCCACCCAGGGATTTTTGCACCTCCCTAGCTTTGGGGATCTTGAATCTCCTTTGCTGGGGTGAGGTGACACAGCCCGGCCAGAGGGCACCAGGGTGGCACGGGGACCCTGCCAGGTGTCTAACAGACCAGATGCAACATCTCCAGGCTGTGCTTTGGGGCCTGGAGTCCTAGGTTGGCCCACTCCCCATCTCTCCTTCCTCTAGACTGGCAGTGCATCGTGTGTGACTTAGCATTCCTCTCCTTTCTTTGTGTTGTTGTTTTTTAATACATTTTATTGTTTTTTTTACAGAGAGGAAGGGAGAGGGATAGAGAGTTAGAAACATCGATGAGAGAGAAACATCAATCAGCTGCCCTCTGCACACCTCCTACTGGGGATGTGCCCACAACCAAGGTACACGCCCTTGACTGGAATTGAACCTGGGACCCTTTAGTCCGCAGGCCAACACTCCATCCACTGAGCCAAACCGGTTAGGGTTCCTCTCCTTTCTTATCTGTGTGTTTCTGTTTTGCCAGGGTGGATGGAATCTTATGAGTGACCCCCAAACCCCTTGTGAAACAAGGAGGGTCATAAATTTATAATAAGCAAAACACCTGTTTGTTTTCTTGGCGCATTCTTCTGCTTCATGCCTACTTTCGTTTCATTCTTCTCCTAAGTAGCTCAGGCCGGTTGTCCTGTCTCCTTTCCTGAGATCGGTCCCTGGAGTTGGACATTCATAACTGTTGACCTGCTAAGGGGCCCCCTCCCTTGACTCCCTCCCCAACTCTGCGGTATCTGATTGTCCATCCTCCGGAATCATCGATTCGGCCACAGAAAACATGACAGGGCTCCTCTGGGAGAGAAGCTGCTGGAAATAGCAGCTGCATTTGACCCAGCTGGGCTGGTGGTGGCTCAGCCATCCCGCCTGCAGGTGCTGCTCTGAATGTCAGATCCAGAGGGGGGAGGGGACACCAGGCTTTCCCAGCTCAGCCTGTGGGGATCCCTCCCTGGGCTTTGTGGGGAGGCTCCTCCCTCTTGCAGGGAAACAAGGACTTCCTAGTAACCAGGAGACCCTCGGGACCTGGAGCTGGTCCTGTCCCCTTTGCAGGGCCAACCCCTACTCTGTAATGGGGATGATGCTCTGTCATACCTATGGGCTGTTGTGGAAATTAAATGAAATAATACACACTAAGCTCCCAGCGGGGCAGGTCGTAGGAATTCAGTACAAGGTAGATGCTGCTGCTGTTATTAATGATTATTATTTTGTATAATGGGGCCTGAGCCCAGGACTCACAAGAGGCACTTCTCCTGGCTGCACCCCCCCCTCTTCGGGAGGCTGGGCCCAGCATCTCATTGGAATGAATAATTCATCTCCCGTCTCCTTTGCTCTGAAGCAGCAGCTCCTGGCAAGCAGTGCAGACGAATTCGCTTGTCATGGGTGGGCGTGGGCAGGAGCAGATGGGATTCCCCAGTCACGTGTGCCTGCAGACAGCGCTACCCACACGCGGAGGAAGCCCTGCTTCTCGGAGGAGGGAGGAGACGGAGACGAGCAGGAACCTCAGCTTCTGAAAATGGATGCAGAGAATCTGCTGCCATATGTGGCGAGAGCTTTGTTCTGTTCTGGAGGAAAGGGGGTGTTTTCCCTCCTGGCGCATCCTTGGCAACATCTGACAGAGTTTGTTAACCATTGAGGCACCTTCTAGGGATCACAGGGTCCGTTTATTTAACTCATTCCACAATCAGGCGTTTCATTCCTGCTGGCCTTTGGGCCCTGTGTCGGGAGAACAGAGACGAATGGAGACCCAAGAATGTCATGGAAACCTGAAGAAAGGGGTTGCTGACATAGCATAGATGTTTAATCACCCTACTCTGAATGAAAAACCGCTTGCTGAAAGCTACTTATTTCTGTTTGTAGCAGTCAGGGAAGGCTTCCTAGAGGAAGTGACAATTCAGTGGGCATTTAGAGGGTGACCTGGAGTTTCTAGATGGAGGATTTTGAGGCTCCCGTGGGAAAGAATTGTGCTTTTAGGAAACTCTAAGTAGATGAACGTCAGAAGGATAGGCATGAACCACGCTGTAGAGGTCCTGGCACACCGGGATGGGTTTACATAGGATCTGGGGGAGCCACTGGGTGGGAACAGCATGTGTGTTATTTGTATGATGGCAAGCGTTCTCTGGCTGCCTTGTGCAGAGTGGGTTGAGCAAAGGACATTTGGAGGTTGGGAGGGAACGTGTGTGCATTCATTCGTTCACTCATTTTATTTATACAGCACACACTTTTCAAATGGCTACACTTTGAGGTGTTGGTGGGGTGCAGTGGCCACAGCTGATGTGCTGAAAGGTGAGGGATGGGAAGCCAAGGCTGCCTGTTGGGTCAGATCAGGATCATGTTGCTTTAGATGAATGGGGGGACAGAACTAAGCTCTCGGTCCAATCAGAACCTGCATCAGAGTCCTGTTTGCAGTTGGGACCTTGCATGTCGCCCGGCTATGGTGCTGGGTAGCAACTGACGGTCCTCTGAGTGCCGCCCGGGGCCAGGTAAGGTGGCCCTGCTGTCCTCCCTGTGCTCCTCGAGTCCCCGCAGGGCCCTGCAGCTTTAGAGCCAGGAGGCTCTTCGGGGCCCCCTTACCACCCACCCCCGCCTCCTACGAGCCCAAAGCTGCTGGAACACGATGCCAGGTGTTTTGCATGCACAGCAGGGTCGCAGATGCCAGGTCTGTATCTCACTTTGAGAAGCGGGGCAGGTGTGGTTGTGTCACAGGGGCCCTGCTGAAACCGCGGCAGACGGGTCCCACTTTGCCATCTGTCACGCCAGCTATAAATTAGCGAAGCCGCCTCCAAAAATATCTCTGCAAAGGGCCCGTGCGGTGACCCGGCCTTGGCATCCCTGAGGCGCAGTGCATCCCTCCTAGCTGGTTAGAAACATGGGATCTGAAACATGGGTTAGAGGTGCAGTTGGTGTAACATGTCCAGGTGTCTCTTCAAGGACCCAGCAGGAGGGTGTCCTGCGGCAGCTGATGGCAGCCGCTTGCCTGTGCCGGGCACTGGGGCAGTACTCTGCCTGCATCGCGCTTTCTCGCAGGATTTCCCATGAGCTTCTCGAGCCCAGCCCCAAGGACAGGTGTCTCCCCCATGGGCGCCTTTCCTTCTTTCCTCTCACAGCAGCAGGTAGGGGGTCCTGCCGGTCCAGCAGCTCAGGAAGGAGCTTAGTCCTGTTTGGTCCAAAGGCCCTTGTCACTTTGAGCCCCGTTTCCAATGATGTGTCCCTGTGTCGATTCCCCAGGAGCAGGACTGCCCTGCCGCCTCCAAAGCCCAACCCAGCCCAGCCGTCTCTGACCCTCCCGTGCTCGTGCTGTGAGGCTGCGTGGCGGGCTTCCCAGCTCAGCTGGCCTGCGTGGTGGTGCGGCCTCCACAGTGTCTGGATGTGACCAGAGCTCTGAGGTTGGTGACAGAGGCCTGGGCAAGACGCCCTCTGAGCCTCAGTTGTGCAGACAGGAAATATATCCACTACCTGCCTTTCCATTTCCTGGGAAAGACCAAGAGAGACGCGTAGGAGGAGGGAGGGAAAGGGGCTGAGGTTCATGTGCAGACATGGGGCCTGGGTGGAAATGCACTTGTGCGTCTGACGCTGGGAGAGGCCGCTGCTCTGTGCCTCCAAACTGTTTCTCACAGCCTGTCTCTCCCCACATGGACGCGGCTCTGTGACTCTGTCCTGATGGAGGTAACACGGGGAAGAGACCCTTTCACAAAGCACATGTCCTGTGTCCCTCCTGGGCTTTCTCGGCTGCCAGAGCCAGAGCCCCCGGGGATGGCTGTGTAGGAACCTGTGGTGGCATCAGCAGGGCCAGCAAGCTGGCACCTCGCCCGGGCAGCCTGGGCCCGTTGTGGCCATCCTGTTGAGAGCCAGTTGTTCTAAGTTGATCAAAGTGTCACTTCTAGACGGTGATTGAGCACAGGCTGCATGGAGAGGCAGAGCTGGGCTTCGGCTCCGTACCTCGAACTCAGACCATGATCACATGAGCCAGCAACCGGCCCTGTGACCTTCGAGGTGGATGGGCTTTGAGCTGGTTTTTAGCTCAGTTCCCTCGTGCCAGAGAAGAGCACTCAGCTGGAAGCCAAGTAGATGTGTGTTGGATGTAATAATAAATTCATGGTTGAGTGGCACATACGTGTTTGTCTTGAGCCCTGTACATGCCCTCCTACCCTTTACTTGACCAATTCCCACTCACCATCCAGGTCTCAGCTAGTTGTCGCTGCTTCCGGAAACCTTTCTTTACTGCCAGGTTGGGTTCTGAGGCATATTCCCTCCTTAGCATGTACCTTTGCATATTGACTTGGCCTTCTTCCCTGTTTGTCTCCTCCACTCGATTATAAGTGCCTGGAGGGCACGGGCCACGTCTTATTTATTCTGTCTCCAGTGCCTGGCTCGGAGTGTGGACAGGAGACTATTTGCCAAGGGAATGAATGAACAAATGAATGAGTGATTGGTTGGTTGAAGCCAAACTGTGCCAAGCAACTCAATCTCTGGAAGCTGGGATCATTTTTTCAGTGGACCTAAGAGAGGTGGAAGACATGATTAGCTGTGCATCCATGATGACTTACTGAGGAAAAGAATTTGGAACACTACAAAACAAAATAGATTCAAAGCCCTAAATTATACGATAATCTCCCCCTTGATAGTAGCTCTGAAATTGGGACTTTTATTTATTGGTCCTCTAGCAAATATTTATTGAACATCTGTGAGATGTTGGGCTGGAAATTTATCCCCAGACAAGATGGAGAATGTTCGGCCCTGATGAAGCTGACAGCTAGAGTGGGGAGACCACAGGGCCCAAAAGGACTCTGTGGAGGCCTAGACCTTCACTCTGGGGAATTGAAGAAGCTCCGGGAGGAGTTTGGAGGGGTTATCTGGGTTTAATAGCTTCTCTCTGGTTCCTGTGTTGAAAATAGACCATCGGTGAGAGTGTGTCCATTTTCCAGAAGAGAAAACAGGCCCAGAGAGAGTGTTCCTCTGAAGTCAAATAGGTGGTAAAGGAGCAGGCCCTGGGCTGGGCCCTGGGGACCTAGAGATGGGCAGGAGGATCCTGTCCTCAGGTATCTCACCATCTTCTATGGACCCTAAGTGATGGTGCATTGTGGCGGTGACCCTGATGGAGGTCTTCCCACTTTATGAATACTTGGTACTTCGGACAATGTAAGGGGTTATTGATCTCTTAGGGGGGTTGTCCCCTTTTCTCTCCTTCCTCTAGCTCCGTGGGCCACAGGTAGAAAGTGGCATCTGAAGACAAGATGGCGGGGGGAGATGAGAGAAAGTGGAAATGGGAGCATCAGGAGAGACATCTTCCAATGGGCAGGCAGCTTGTTGCTAAGCTAACAGCTTCTTATGAGACTCAGACTGTTCCGACTGGAAGAAAAGTGCCCCCAAAACTGAGGCTCAGGCTGCTCTGTGGGTGCATAGAGGTGAGAGCTATTTCTGCGACTCGTTGACAGAGTTTTTATTGCATCGTTGTTAATAAAAACCTGTTAAGCAGGTTGATTCTACTGTCTGTACAGAGACACAGTTGGTGAATAAACATAGATATCACACGTCATATGATGCCAGGAGTGTGTGCGCAGTGTCTTGTGGGCTCCTCCCCGGGTTTGCACAGGAACCTGGAGAAGCCATTCCATTGTATTGGTGGGTTTCTCAGATGGTCCGACTCAAAGGGCACCTGCTATCTGGGGGCACTGATTGTGTCTCCAGCTGTTGCAGGCACAGTGGCTTCACCCCATGGTTCCAGGTGGTGCGAGCTGAGCCTAGTGCTGCTTGGGAGACAGGGTCTGATGTTCCCCTCCTCCCTTGGGGAAGAGCCAGCATCACATGGGATTGGGCGACAGCCCATTGGATCCTTCAGACACTGTGTAGTTTATTTGCTTCCAGCTCATCTTCCCACCTCTCTCTCCTTCTCCCCCGCGCCCTGCATTCTTAGCATCATCCAATCTCTTCCTGTCTCTCTGTATCCAGCCACCTAACCTGTACTCTTCATACTATTGATACATCTCTAGCAAAATTAAGATAACATTTTAATAGAGGAAAAGGTTATGCAAGTAACCTTTAATACAATGTTGAATTCTTGGGGCTCCCCAAATAAGATTCTGACATTTGAAACTTCTTTTGGCAGAGGAAAAGTACATAGAGAATTTAGAAAATGTGAATAATGAGTAAATCATTTTAGAGAATGCCATTTAAAAAATAAAAGCCACTATGCTTTGTCCCCCCCCCCATTCTATTCTATTCTGACACATTTTTAAAAAATGCATAAAATGCAAAAGCAAAACCAAGAAGCTCCAAAACTGGGGGGCTCAGAGCGAGTGTTCATTGAACACACAAAAAAATAAAAATGAAAAGAAAAAAGAATCAATGAGTCACAAAGGCAAAGAATGGCAGAGACCTGGAGTCCTTTGTGTCTTGGTTCAGCACAGACTCATTGCAGGGTCATGACTGGATTCTGGGACTTGGGCTTGCCCTTGAAGACAAAAGGTTTCTCTAGAAACCTGATGATTTTATTAACTGACAGGGAATTGGGTGAAACTCTGGAGTTTGATTCTCAGTCTTTGCCTTTGACACTATCTGTCTCCCCCTACTCTCCTGGAGTAACCACCCAAACACACACACACACACACACACACACACACACACACCAATGACCTTGGGAGGCTACTGCACAAGGAGTAAATGTTTCATTTGATTTTTCAATAGTAGACATACTTTTTCTTATAAGACAATCCTAGGACAATAGACAGACAGACAGACAGATTGTGGCCATTTAGCTAAATTTAGGAAAATAGATTCCTGAACTTGGAGCGAGGGGGTAATGACTGGTTCCTGCGTCTCTGTGTGCCCTTGAACAAGTTACCTTCTTGGGGTACTATCTTTTTAACCCTTCAAAATAATTATTATAAATGTAATTTACACAATTGTTATGAAGTAATTATAATTTTAATTAAATTAGTAATAAAAGTATATTTAAATTTACAACTATAATTCTAAGTGGGAAGGAAGGGCCGGTTCATACCAAATACTCTATGAGCCAAGGAGGTTTCTGCCTCATCTGTAGTCACTCCTTAGACCTTTGTGCCCTACCTGGCCCCCTTCTGCTCACTATGCATTACAAAGGCCTCTGAAGTCAGGCGGGGTGGAGGGGTGATGGTCAACCACATGCAGGACGATCACGTGGGACACGGGAGCCTTGCTCGGCCAGACTGCACAGTGTGGTTTCAAGTAGTGAATTGGTAAAATGAGATTTCAGCCCATTAAGCCACCATCAAACTAAATCAGCTGAATCTGATGTGTGTCTTTGGCAGTGGAGCTTTTATGAAAAGTGCAGTAATAATACATCACTTGGGAAATGAATGGGCTCAACTGTCAGAAGGTGACATAACCAAGCTATAGTCATCTTGGAGTATACTAATAAGCAGTATACTAATAAGTAGTAATAGTGTACTAATAAGCAGTAATAACAAGAATAGTATACTTATTCTTAGAATAAAGTAAACTCAACCATTATTATTAAGAATATGAACTACTATTTTTAAAAATATATTTTTACTGATTTCAGAGGGGGAGGGAGAAGGAGAGAGAGATAGGATCATCAGTGTTGAGAGAGAACTATTGATCAGCTACCTTCTGCAC
>PVJC01018183.1:12596-31734 GCA_004026665.1 Murina feae | reverse complement strand
TGAAAGCAGTCTTGAGAGGGAAGTTCATAGCTCTACAAACCTACTGCAGAAAACAAGAAACAATGATAATAAATTACCTAGCCCTGCAACTCGAAGATTTAGAAAGAGAGCAACAAGAAAAGCCCAGTGTAAGCAGAAGGAAGGAAATTATAAAGATCAGAGCAGAGATAAATGACATGGAGACCAAAAAGACAATACAAAAGATCAATAAAACCAAGAACTGCTTCTTTGAAAGGATAAACAAGATTGATGAACCTGTAGCCAGGCTCACCAAGATGCAAAGAGAGAGGACCTTAATAAACAAAATCAGAAATGAAAAAGGGGAAATAACAACAGATCTTGCAGAAATACAGAAGATTGTTAAAGAATACTAAGAACAACTCTATTCCAACAAACTGTACAACCTGGAGGAAATGGACATATTCCTAGAAAAATACAACGTTCCAAAACTCAGTCAGGAAGAATCTAAAAATCTCAATAGGCCAATCACTATGGAAGAAATTAAAGCAATAATAAAAGCTCCCAGCAAAGAAAAGCAGGGGACCAGATGGCTTCACAGGGGAGTTTTACCAAACATTTAAGGAAGATCTAAAACCTATCCTCCTCAGACTATTCCAAAAAATTCAAAAGGAAGGAACACTTCCAAACTCGTTTTATGAAGCCAGCATTACCCTAATACCAAAACCAGACAGAGACAACACAATGAAAGAGAATTGCAGGACAATATCCCTCATGAACATAGATGCCAAAATCCTCAACAAAATGCTAGCAAATCGGATCTTTCTGTACATCAGAAAGATCATACACCACAACCAATTAGGATTTATTCCAGGGATGCAAGGATGGTACAACATCCGCAAATCAATAAATGTGATACATCACATAAACACATTAAAAGACAAAAACCACTTAATCATATCAATTGATGCAGAAAAAGCATTTGACAAAATCCAGCACCCATTTTTGATAAAAACTCTCAGCAAGGTAGGAATAGAAGGATCTAACCTCAACATAATAAAAGCTATTTATGACAGACCCACAGCCAACATCACACTCAATGGGCAAAAATTAAAACCATTTCACCTTAGGATCAAAACAAGGTTGCCCACTCTCACCACTCCTGGTCGACATAGTACTGGTAGTATTAGCCATTGCGATTAGACAAGAAGAAGATATAAAAGGCATCCAAATTGAAAAAGAAGAAGTAAAACTGTCCTTATTCGCAGATGACATGATATTGTACATAAAAAACCCTAAAGACTCTATAAAAAATTATTAGACTTAATAAATGAATTTGGCAATGTAGCAGGGTACAAAATTAATACGAAGAAATCTATGGCATTTTTGTACGCCAATAGTGAACATACTGAAACAAAGACTAAAAAAAATATCCCATTTACCATCACACCAAAAAAACTAAGATACCTAGGAATAAACTTAACTAAAGAGGTAAAAGACCTCTACTCAGAAAACTACAAGATGTTGAAAAAAGAGATAGAGGAAGACATAAACAAATGGAAGAATATACCATGTTCATGGATTGGTAGAATCAATATCATTAAAATGTTAATACTACCTAAAGCAATTTATCAATTCAATGCAATATCCATTAAAATACCAACAGCATATTTTACAGACCCTAGAACGAATGCTCCAAAAATTCATCTGGAATAAAAAAGACCCTGAATAGCTGCAGCTATCCTGAAAAAGAAGAACAAAGTAGGAGGGATCTCAATACCAAATATCAAGCTGTATTATAAAGCCACTGTCCTCAAAACTGCCTGGTACTGGCACAAGAATAGACATATACATCAATGAAATAGAATAGAGAACCCAGAATTCGAACCGAACCAATATGCTCAATTAATGTTTGACAAAGGAGGCAAGAACATACAATGGAATTAAGACAGTCCTTCAATAAATTGTGCTGGGAAAATTGGACAGATATATGCAAAAAATGAAACTAGACCACCAACTTACACCATACACAAAAATAAACTCAAAATGGATAAAGGACTTAAATGTAAAACGAGAAACCATAAAAATATTAGAGGAATACAAAGGCAATGAAATCTCAGACATATGCCAAAGCAGCTTCTTCACCGATACAGCCCCTAGGGCATTGGAAACTAAAGAGAAAATAAACAAATGACACTTTATCAAAATACAAACTTCTGCACAGCAAAAGACACCATCAGCAAAACAACAAGAAAACCCACTACATGGGATAACATATTTGCCAATGTTATCACTGATAAAAGTTTAATCTCCAACATTTATAGGGAACTCATACAACTTAACAAAAAGAAAACAAACAATCCAATCAAAAAATGGGCAAAGGACCTAAATAGACACTTTTCAAAAGAGGACATTCAGAAAGCCAAGAGATATATGAAAACATGCTCAAAGTCACTAATCATCTAAGAGATGCAAATCAAAACAACAATGAGATACCATCTCACACCTCTAAGAATGGCTATCATCAACAAATCAACAAATGACAAGTGTTGGAGAGGATGCAGAGAAAAAGGAACACTCGTGCACTGCTGGTGGGAATGCAGACTTGTGCAGCCACTTTGGAGAACAGTATGGAGTTTCCTCAAAAAACTAAACATGGATCTTTCTTTTGACCCAGTGATCCCACTTCAGGGAATATATCCTAAGAAACCAGAAACACCAATCAGAAAGGACATATGCATCCCTATGTTCATAGTAGCACAATTTACCATAGCTAAGATATGGAAACAACCTGAATGCCCGCCCATCAGCTGATGAATGGATTAGAAAACTGTGGTACATCTACACAATGGAATACTATGCTGCTGTAAAAAGGAAGGAGTTCTTAGCATTTGCAGCAGCATGGATGGAACTGGAGAACATAATGCTAAGTGAAATAAGCCAGTCAATGAAAGAAAAATATCACATGTCCTCACTCATCTATGGATAATAATAACCATTATAAACTGGTGAACAAAAATAGATACAGAGGCAGAGCAGCATCAAACAGAATGTCAAATTATAGCAACAAGGACAGGGAGAGTTGGTGGGGGGGGGTAACAGATCAGCCAAGGGACTTTTATGCATGCATTTAAGCATAACCAATGGACACAAAACACTGGAGGGTAGGGGAGGCGGGGGGAAGGGTAGGGGAAAAAAGAGATATATGTACTAATCTTTGTAAAACTGTATGTAATAAAAAAATAACAGTATAGCAGTTTCTCAGAAAATTAATAGTTATCATATCACCCAGCAACCCCTCTTCTGGGTATCTACTGGAAAAATTTGAAAATGTTTATTCATAAAGATATATGCACCCCTTTGTTCACTTCAACATTATTCATGATGGCCTAGCCATGGAAACCACTGAAGTGTCCCTTGATAGACGATATGATAAAGGAGATATGGTACATATGTACAATAGAATATTACTCAGCCAAAAGAAAGGATGAAATACTGCCATTTGCAATAAGATTGATGGACCTTGAGAATATTATGCTAAGCAAAATATGTCATCAGAAAATGCTAAGAACCATATGATTTCAGCATATATGGTATATAAAACTGAAAGGAACAAGTGAACAAGAAGACAAACAAAAAAACAAAAACTCATATGGTAGTTACCAGGAGAAAAAGGGGTAGCGGTAATAAAGGGTAAAGAAGGTTAAATATACAGTGATGGAAGGAGATTTGAATTTGGATAGTAAATACCATGCAATATACAGATTATATATTATAAAAATGTACTCTCAAAACATGTAATTTTATTAATCAATGTAAATCAAATAAATTCAATGAAAAATTTAATAAAGCAATTTCTAATGTTTTAATTCATGTTCATGTAATTTAGGTAAATCTTTGGCAAAGAAGACTAATATTTTTCATTTACTAAAATCAGCTGTTTTTTCTGTCCTATTAATATTAAGTATAATAGACATTATTATACATTTTTATTTTCCTTGGATATATTCTTCCAAAAATTATACAGGTTTACTGATTGAATGAACTAACATTACTTTTACTAAATGTTTGAGACTATGACAAATGTAAATTTATTCAACCAAATTGAGTCATTATTCTGACCAACTTTACTTCAATAGCAATTATGTTTTGTAGTATGTCAGCATGAAGATAATTTACAAGATATTTAGTTAACTTAAAACTTTGGGCTGATACTCAATTAGTTAATGGATATTCATTGGATACCTAGATCATTTTTATGTAAGAGAACTAGAGGCCATGTGCACGAAATTCGTGCACAGGGGAGGGTGGGGGTCGCTCAGCCCAGCCTGCCCCCTCTCACAGTCTGGGACCCCTCAGTGGATGTCCTACGTGTTCGTGATCCTGCTCCTGATTGCTGTTGTGAGCTGCCTGCTGGTGGTGCTTGCCTGCTCCAGGGCAGTGTGACCTGCTGAGGTAATGCCTGCTCAGCTCATGTTGCCAAGGTGACGCTGCCAGCATCCTGCCCCACTGCTATGGGTGCCACCTTCTTTGTCCCAGAATGATGGTTAATTTGCATAATACTCTTTTATTAGATAGGATGTCATTAATTACTTAGCATAATTTTGAGTTTATATGCTTTTGTTTATTTTGACATGCTACAGAGACACTATATATCTGGGTCTATTACGGAACATATTAGTTTTTGCTATTTAGAGAAGTTATAATATAAGAGAAGTGCATGGATATAGAAAGTGGTAGAAGGTTAACATTAAGAGAATTTTATTTGTCTAGGTCAAATTTGGCTAAGGTTAAATGGGCTTATTTATAAAATTTCAAAAAAACCTTTAGTATCAAATACTATACTAATGAAAAACTATAATTTAATTTTCTCTCTGTTAAAATGATATTTTTTGGATTATTGGTCTTCTCTTAATAACAGGTTATAAAGGTTTTGCTTTATGGTATAAGTAATCTCCCTCTAACAGATTTCTGTGTCTTAGCAGAATAAGCTATGGTTTATAATGACCTTATGTTCTTGATTACTTAAGAAAGCAGTCTTTTCACTTAGGAATGAGATGAGGTTCTTTGTGATCATATTCTCTCCTATGTTCACTTTTAAAGTCTTTAATAACCATTTTGGTTAGAGAACCACGTATTGTTTTTCTGTAACTCAACATCCTACCTTAATCAAGTCCCAGAGGACACCTGGAAAATCACAAAGGATTTATTTTTTCACTTTATTTAGGCTTATTTCATATGCTACTATTGATGAGATGCATGGGAAGAGCTGTCATATCAGAAGAAATGCTTAGCCTTCACTAGGTTAAATTGGTATAGGAAAAATGTTATTAATATAAATATTTCCAAAATTGTATGTTGTACAGGAAGTTCCTAGAGGTTCATCAGTGTCCTTGCTGGCCATATGTTTCTGTTTGCTAGAGTCCTGATGCTGCTTTGTCAGATATTAGACAACTACAGTATAGTGTTTTAAGTCATGATTTTTAATTTTTAAAATGTTAACTTGCTCTTAACTTTGCTTATTTATTTTATTATTTTGAAATTTAGCCTTATTATTGAAAGTATTATAGTTGTACCCTTTCCCCTCTCCCCCATTGAATCCCATCCTCCCTACTCCTATCCTCTCCCCAGGCGTTTACCCCTCTATTGTCTGTGTCCATGGGTTAGAAGAGATCAACCAAAGAACTTATAAATCCAGCATCTGCTAGGTCATTACTTTTCATTTGGGGATTCACATCAATTACCCATGTAATTTTATTAATATTTAGATGTTTAAGTCCTACTCCAGTTCACTAAATCTCTTTACTTAATATCCTTGATATATTCTAACAATATGCTTGGTATATTCATTATATATTTTATCAAGATAATTATATTTGAGGATTTTCATTTCTATAAGATTATGTTCATCCATTTTAAAAAATAGATAGAATATCAAGTCTTTGAAAATATGGTTAATCATTATGTTTATGGATATTTTATCTAAAAAATTTTGGATTCACTTTCATCTTTTTTTGCACAGCACAGAAACAACCACATATCCTTGTCAGCCTCATTACTATTATTGTAATAAACTCTCATCAGGTCCTTCACTTTTGAAAAGATCAGTAGCAAGTTAACCACAATTATGAGTAGGTCTTTTGCATCTATATATAGTTTTTAAAAATCTATCTTTATTGTTGTAAGTATTACAGAGGTCCCCCTTTTCCTCCTAATTTACCCCCTCCTCTCCACTCCTGTCCTCTCCCCGGGCCTTCACCACACTATTGTCTGTGTCCATGGGTTATGCATATAGTTCTTTGGTTAGTCTCTAGCCACCCCTCTCCACTTCCCTCTGAGAATCGTGAGGGTGTTGCATACTTCCATGTCCCTTGATCTATTTTGCTTGTGAGTTTATTTTGTTCATTAGATTCCATATATGAGTGAGATCTTGTGATATTTCTCTTTCTCTGGCTGGCTTATTTTACTTAACATAATACTCTCCAGGTCCCTCCATGTTGTTTCAAAGAGTAAGAGATCCTTCTTTTTTATAGCCGCATAGTACTCCATTGTGTAAATGTACCACTGCTTTTTTTTTTTTTTATCCACTCATCTACTAATGGGCACTTGAGCTGTATCCAGATTCTAGCTATTGTAAGTAATGCTACTATGAACATACGGGTTCATATATTCTTTCTGATTGGTGCTTCAGGCTTCTTAAGATATATTCCTAGAAGTGGGATCACTGGGTCAAATGGCAGTTCCATTTTTAATGTCTTGAGGAAATTCTATACTGTCTTTCATAGTGGCTGAACCAGTCTGCATTCCCACCAGCAGTGGACTCGGTGCTTTTTCTCCACACTCTTGCCAGCACTTGTTGTTTGTTGGTTTATTGATGGTAGGCATTCTAGTAGGTGTGACGTGATACCTCATTGTTGTTTTAATTTGATCTCTCTGATGATTAGTGATGTTGAGCATTTTTTCATATGTCTCTTGGCCATCTGTATGTCCCCTTTAGAGTCTCTGCCCATCATCAATTATCCCTCCTATACCCTCCTTTACCACTCCACCTCTCCTTCCCCCAGCAGTCATCACACTGTTTTCCATTTCCATGATGTTTCTTTCTACTTTTTCTTTTTTGCTTAATCCCTCCACCCCCCCAGCCCTCCCCAGCTGTCAGACAGCTCTCTATCTATGAGTCTGTATACTTTGCTTGTTAGTTCATTTTGTTCATTAGATTTCACATGATTGAAATTATATGGTATTTGTCTTTTTCTGAGTGGCTTATTTCACTTAGCATATATAGATAATTATATTACTATAAAAATAATAATACTTGAGGTTCTAAATCCTGGGGGGCTCAAACAGGGGATGAGATATCATTTATTAATGCTTAATTTATTTTTAGAAAAACATGGTTTACTAAATTATTGTGACTTATAGATAGCATAGGAGAAAAGAGAGAAAAGTTCTGTATATATGCAGAAAATGGAATATTCCTACATGAAAAACCAGTTTTGGTTCACATTTAGACACCGTCTGGATCTGTTCACCTTACCCAAATTGTTAATGCTTACCAAATTTTCAGTTCTCCCAGTTTTCTTCAATATCTGGCTAATAGCCTCCAAATTAACTTTTCCAATTTTTCTTCGTCCGTCTAACTTGTAATCATCGAGAACTAATTCATCCCAACTGCCCAAACCCCTATCAGGACCCTATGTTGCCTTACAGCTTGCTCTCTTCTCTGGATTTTCAGCCCTACAAATTCAAGCCCAATGACTTGAAATAAACCTGGAAGAACTCATCAGCACAGCAGAGTGAGCATGACTGGAATTCTCCTTGAACAAGTTATTGCCTAGCCCACTAAGAAGGTCTAGAGAAATGCTTGGTCATGAGAGGTAACCTAGACTATGATCAATATCACCAAGAGCACTGACAACCTAGGTCATGAGTGGTAATGAAAAATGGAAAGATTTTCCTCCACTGATGTTTTAGAATCCACTTGACTGGTTATCTTCAGAGTTCAATTCTTAGCTCTTTACTGTAATCTAACCTTTTATACTAATAACGTTCTTCTTCATAAATATATATGTATTTGTATTTCTGGACCTGGTTCTGGCACACAAGATGGGTGTCTCAATAGCCAAAAACTTAGTGCTTTACATCCCCAACTTACATAATTGGCCAGAATAAATTGGCTGCAGTTTATATTAGGTGTGGATAGGAGGAAAGGCCGTTGTATTCAGTGAACTGATCACAACTTCTACCAAATCAGGAGAGAGAGAGAGTACTTGCTTTTAAAGTGCAGGAAATGCTTTCAGACTTTCTGGCCTCTGTTGATGCAAATCTAGTGTAATTTTGGATACACAAACAAAAACATATGGATGCTCCTCAGACATCCTTTTTTTTGCCATAGGATTAAGCCCCTCTACAAAATCTGATTACATATTACTGAAGTTTTCCAATACTTGCATTAAAAACACCTGGGATGTTGTCATGTTATATTTACATTAATTATAATATCAGAAAGAATATAACATTTTGAACATTATTTTTACACCTTATTTGCAAACTAATGACTAGCTGAGTCCTGAAATATTAACAATTATAATATGCATATATTCTGCTCAATATCTTTCACCGGTGGATTGTGATGTCTTGGGAAATGGTAATTATTTCTATTTTATACAAAGAATTGTAGTGATTTACCTCTTATATTTATAAGAAGGTCTCATGCTTAAGGCAGAAAGTAAAGGGTCTTTGCTGGCACACATATGTGTTCTTGAACAAAGTTTGAAATATTTTTGGTCATCACTAGAGAATGAGCTCTGAAATAAAACATTATGACTAATCTGCAATAGTACTCTGGCCCTCCTCTGATGCCTCAGTCTCAGGAGGTCTGCCTAAGAGGGAACTCTGTATGTAATCAACCTATAGATAGGTGCTGAGGACTCATTCTGTGCTCTTTCTCTGTCCTAGTTGTTGTGGACAACACAAGATGTCCTGGATTCTCCCATTAAGGAGCACACAGTTGAGTTGAATTTAGCTATAATAAAAGAGTAATATACAATTTTAAAAATACATAAGATGTGCATGAGTAAGTATAAAATTATATGGTGTATATGATGCCTGCCTCAACTTCCAACCACCTAGCCCTAACGTGAAAGCTTTCTTTTAAGGCTCAGAGAATGTATAATCTCATTTATTTTCATTAAACCCATGCGAAGTAGGGGAAGGAATGGCTGTTCCCCTTTTACAGTTGAGAAACAAAAATGATGTACATCTAGGGTACTTAAGAAATTGTTTACATACTGCACAGCCTCTAGTAGCCATGTGTCCTCACACTGTTCCCTCTTATGTAGCACATTTTACACTGTAACTTTCTAAAGCATGATTCTGACAATATCACTACCCTGCTTAAAAATGCCTCTATGAGATCCCAAGCCTACAGGAAAATGATCCTTTCTTTAACATATAGTTTTCTAGGTCTTTCATAATTTTGTCCCTCCCTATTTGCTCAGGCCTCTTATTTTACCATTCCCCTCAAGTACCCACATCTTAACCTCATCAAACTTTTTTTTTTCTTCCAGCAACTTCATTTAGGGTTCAATACTAAGGGCCAAGAAATTTTAAGAAAAAACTCCTTTAACTCCATTGTCTGGTAGTAGTATTTTAGGAATCTACAGAAAAGCACGCACACACATGCATACCTAAAGGGTTGTTATCTGAGTATGCGCATGGTGAGGAAACACATTTTCCCAACATCTGGAGCTAGGCATCTATTGCTGTCTGACCTCTCCCCCTTTCCCTGCCCAAAGCTGGACGCCCCGAGGTCTAGTGTGGCCATCCTTCTTTCTCCACCTCCCACAGATTTGGGATTGGCCACCCAGGCCAGGCATTCTGATACTGTGCCCACCTCATCAAACTTTTATCCCTATCCCAAACGACATATTCTTCAAGTCTCTGGGATTTGCACCCAGGTAGTCTTGGATACAGAATAATTTCTGTTTCCTCTGTCTGACAACTTCTTAGCCATCCTTTAGGACGTACATCATTTTTGGTTAAGGTGTAGCTGTGAAGACATCCCTGAAGTTCCACTTTCCTTCCCCAGGCAGAAAAAGTTGATTCCTTTTTGGAGCTTCAGCAGTTTATAGAAATCTCTACCATGGCACTTAAACTGGCTTGCAATGATTACTTCATGTACCTGAAACTTTCAATACACTATAAATTCTTTGAGAGCAAGGACTGCATCTTAATTACCTTTATACCTTCAATACCTAGCAAAATACTTGGTATGGTCAGCTCTGAAAAAAATATTTTATTTTTTAATTCTTTATTGTTGAAAGTATTACCTATGTCTCGCTTATCCCCCATCCCCATTAACCTCTCCCAATCTGCCTTGCCTCACCAACCCAGGACTTCACCCCCTATTGTCTGTGTCAATTGCTTATGCTAATATGCATACAAGTTCTTTAGTTGATCATATCCCACCCACCCA
The DNA here is from genome assembly GCA_004026665.1 of Murina feae. Taxonomy (NCBI): domain Eukaryota; kingdom Metazoa; phylum Chordata; class Mammalia; order Chiroptera; family Vespertilionidae; genus Murina; species Murina feae. Next base: position 21,299 of record PVJC01018183.1, on the reverse strand, counting down.
TCCTCTCCAGCCTTGCCTCTGAGGTTTGAAGGTCTGTTCAATACTTCTATGTCTCTGGATGTCTTTTTGTTCATCAGTTTATGTTGTTCATTAGATTACAAAAATGAGTGAGATTATGTTTTACTTATCTTTCTCTGACTGGTTTATTTCACTTAGCATAATGCTCTCCAGGTCCATCCATGCTGTTACAAATGGTAATAGTTCTTTCTTTTTTATAGTAGTGTAGTATTCCATTTTGTAGATGTACCACAGATTTTAATACACTCATCTGCTGATGGGCACTTAGGATGTTTCAAAATATTAGCTATGGTGAATTGTACTGCTATGAACATAGGGGTGACTATATCCTTTCTGATTGGTGTTTCTGAATTCTTGGCTTACATGCCTAGAAGTGGGATCACTGGGTCAAATGGAAGTTCCACTTTTTATTTATTTATTTATTTATTTATTTATTTATTTATTTATTTATTGCTTAAAGTATTACAACGAATGTTAGATAGGTCTCCATTTTTTTCCCTTGACCTTCCCCCTCTTCCCCCACCTCCCCAGTGTCCCATGTCAATTGATTATGCTCATATGCATGCATACGAGTCCTTCAGTTGATCCCTTAACTCCCCCTCAACCCTCCCCAGCCTTCCAGCTGCAGTTTGACAGTCTGTTTAATGCTGTTCCGCCTCTATATCTGTTTATGCTTATCAATCTATAATAGCCTTTATTATCCATAAATAAGTAAGATCATGTGGTATTTTTTTTTTGTTGACTGGCTTATTTCACTTAGCATAATGCTCTCCAGTTCCATCCATGCTGTTGCAAATGGTAAGAATTCCTTCGTTTTTACAGCAGCATAGTATTCCATTGTGTAGATGTACCACAGTTTTCTGATACATTCATCTGCTGATGGGCACTTAGGATGTTTCCAAATCTTAGCTATGGTAAATTGTGCTGCTATGAACATAGGGATGCATATATCCTTTCTGATTGGTGTTTCTGGTTTCTTGGGATATATTCCTAGAAGTGGGATCGCAGGGTCAAATGGGAGTTCCATTTTCAATTTTTCGAGGAAACGCCATACTGTCTTCCATAGTGGTTGCATCACTCTGCATTCCCACCAGCAGTGCAGAAGGGTTCCTTTTTCTTCACATCCTCTCCAACACTTGTCGTTTGTTGATTTGTTGATGGTAGCCATTCTGACAGGTATGAGATGGTACCTCATTGTTGTTTTGATTCGCATCTCTCGTATAATTAGTGACTTTGAGCATGTTTTCATATGTCTTTCTGCCTTCTGTATGTCTTCTTTTGAAAAGTGTCTATTTAGTCCATTGCCCATTTTTTGCTTGGATTGTTTATCTTCCTTTTGTTAAGTTGTATGAGTTCCCTGTAAATATTGGATATTAACCCCTTATCGGTGGTATCATTGGCAAATATGTTCTCCCATGCAGTGGGCTTTCTTGTTGTTTTGTTGATGGTTTCTTTTGCTGTGCAAAAGCTTTTTATTTTGATGTAGTCCCATTTGTTTCTTTTCTCTTTAGCTTCCGTTTCCCTAGGAGCAGTATCAGTGAAGAAACTCCTTCGGCACACGTTTGCGATTTTGCTGCCTGCGTATTCCTCTAGTATTTTTATGGTTTCCCGTCTTACATTTAAGTCCTTCATCCATTTTGAGTTTATTTTTGTGTATGGTGTGAGTTGGTGGTCCACTTTCATCTTTTTGCATGTATCTGTCCAATTTTCCCAGCATCATTGAAGAGACTGTCTTGACTCCATTGTACACTTTTGCCTCATTTATCGAATATTAATTGGGAATAGTGATTTGGGTCAATTTCTGGGTTCTCTATTCTATTCCATTGATCTATATGTCTGTTCTTGTGCCAGTACCAAGCTGTTTTAAGAACAGTGGCTGTGTAATACAGCTTGATATCTGGTATTGCGATCCTACCTACTTTATTCTTCTTTCTCAAGATTGCTGCAGCTATTCGAGGACTTTTTTTTTACTCCAGATGAGTTTTTGGAGTGTTCATTCCAGGTCTGTGAAATATGCTGTTGATATTTTAATGGGGATTGCATTGAATCTATAGATTGCTTTGGGAAGTATGGACATTTTGATGATATTGATCCTACCAATCCATGAACATGGTATGTTCTTCCATCTGTTTATGTCTTCCTCTATTTCTTTTTTCAGTGTCCTGTAGTTTTTCACATATAGGTCTTTTACCTCCTTGGTTAAGTTTATTCCTAGGTATCTTAATTTTTTGGTGCAATGGTAAATGGGATTGTTTTTTTAATCTCTCTTTCTGTAAGTTCACTATTAGTGTAAAGAAGTGCCATAGATTTCTTGGCATTAATTTTGTATCCTGCAACATTGCCGAATTCATTTATTAAGTCTAATAATTTTTTGATGGAGTCTTTAGGGTTTTTTATGTACAGTATCATGTCACCTGCAAATAAGGACAGTTTTACTTCTTCTTTTCCAATTTGGATGCCTTTTATTTCTTCTTGCCTGATCGCAATGGCTAGTACTTCCAGTACTATGTTGAACAGGAGTGGTGAAAGGGGGCATCCCTGTCTTGTTCCTGTTCTTAGGGGAAATGGTTTTGGTTTTTGCCCATGAAGTATGATGTTGGCTATGGGTTTGTCATATATGGCTTTTATTATGTTGAGGAATGCTCCTTTTATTCCCACCTTGCTGAGAGTTTTTATCAAGAAAGGGTGTTGGATTTTGTCAAACACATTTTCTGCATCAATTGATATGACTATGTGATTTTTGTCTCTCAACTTGTTTATGTGATGTATCACTTTTATTGATTTGCAGATATTGTGCCATCCTTGCATCCCTGGGATAAATCCTACTTGGTCATGGTGTATGATCTTTCTGATATATTGCTGTATCCGATTTGCTAGAATTATGTTGAGTATTTTGGCATCCATATTCATGAGGGATATTGGTCTATAATTATCTTTCATTGTGTTGTCTTTATTTGGCTTTGGTATTAGGGTGATGCTGGCTTCATAGAATGAGCTGGGAAGAGTTCCTTCTTCTTGAATTTTTTGGAATAGTCTGAGGAGGATAGGTTGTAGCTCTTCCTTGAATATTCGATAAAACTCCCCTGTGAAGCCATCTGGCCCCAGGCTTTTGTTTGCTGGGAGTTTTTTGATGACTGCTTCAATTTCTTCCATAGTTATTGGCCTATTGAGATGTTTAGAACATTGCCAAATTCATGTATTAAGTTTTGGAAGATTGTATTTTTCAAGGAATATGTCCATTTCCTCCAAGGTGTCTAGTTTGTTGGAGTAGAGTTGTTCATAGTATTTTTTAACAATTCTTTGAATTTCTGAGGGGTCTGTTGTTATTTCTCCTCTTTCATTTCTGATTTTGTTTATTTCTCTCCTCTCTCTTTGCTTTTTGGTGAGCCTGGCTATCAGTTCATCAATCTTGTTTATCCTTTCAAAGAACCAGCTCTTGCTTTCATTGATTTTCTGTATTGTCTTTTTGGTCCCTGTCATTGATTTCTGCTCTGATCTTTATTATCGCCTTCCTTCTCCTCACTCTAGGTCTTCTTTGTTGCTGTCTTTCTAATTCTTTGAGTTGTAGAGTTAGATTATTTACTATAATTTTTTCTTGTTTTTTGAGGTAGGCCTGTAGAGCTGTAAACTCCCCTCTCAGGACTGCTTTCATTGTGTCCCATAGATTTTGGATTGTTGTGTTTTTGTTGTTATTAGTTTCCAGAGTGTTTTTAATTTCTTCTTTGATCTCATTGGTAACCCAATCATTATTTAGTAACATGCTCTTCAGCTTCCAAGTGTTTGAGTTTTTTGGATTATTTTTGTTGTAGTTTATTTCTAATATTATGCCATTGTGATCTGAGAAGACGCTTGGTATAATTTCAATCTTCTTGAATTTAGGGAGACTTTGCTTGTGATCCCATATGTGGTCTATGTTTGAAAATGTCCCATGTGCACTTGAGAAGAATGTATATTCCGTGGCTTTGGGGTGAAATGTTCTGAAGATGTCAATTAAGTCCATCTGATCTAGTGAGTCATTTAGGATTGCTGTTTCTTTGCTGATTTTTTGTCCAGAGGATTTATCCAGTGATGTCAGTGGTGTGTTTAAGTCTCCTACTATGATTGTATTGTTGTCAATCTCTCCCTTTATATCTTCCAGGAGTTTTTTTAAGTATTTGGGTGCTCCTGCATTGGGTGCATATATGTTTATCAGGGTTATATCCTCTTGTTGTATTGATCCTTTAAATATTATGAAGTGGCCTTCCTTATCTCTTGTTATGGCCTTCACTTTGAAGTCTATTTTGTGAGATATAAGTATTGCTACCCCAGCTTTTTTTTTCCTTTCCATTTGCCTGAAAGATATTTTTCCATCCCTTCACTCTCAGTCTGTGTGAGTCTCTTGTTCTGAGGTGGGTCTCTTGTAGACAGCATATATATGGGTCATGTCTTTTTATCCATTCAGCCACTGGATGTCTTTTGATTGGATCATTTAGTCCATTTATGCTTAAAGTTATTATTGAAAAGTACTTGTTTGAGGTCATTTCTATTTTGTGCCTGTGTTCTTTCTTACTTTTTTATTTCTTCTTTTTACAGCATTCCCTTTAGCAATTCTTGCTTTGCTGGCTTGGTAGTGATAAACTCCTTTAGCCTTTTTTTGTCAGCGAAGATCTTGATTTCCCCTTCAATTTTGATTGATAGTCTTGCTGGATAGAGTATTCTTGGATTCAGTCCTTTGCTTTATAATGCTTTGTATACCTCTTTCCATTCTCTTCTAGCTTGGTGTGTTTCTGTTGAGAAATCATTTGATAATCTGATGGGAGATCCTTTGTATGTAACCCTCTGTCTCTCTCTTGCAGCCTTTAAGATTCTCTCTTTGTCTTGTACATTTGCCAGCGTTATTATGATATGTCTTGGTGTGGGTCTTTTGGGGTTCCTCTTGCTTGGGATCTCTGTACTTGTGTAACTTTTTTCTTCACCATTTCTTGGAAGTTTTCTGTCATTATTTCTTCAAATAGATGTTCGAATCCTTGCTGCTCTTCTTGTCCTTCTTGCTGCCCTATTATGGGTATGTTACTTCATTTCATGTTGTCCCAAGGCTCCCTTAGGCTCTCCTCCTAATTTTTAATTTTTTTCTCCAGTTGCTGTTCAGATTGAGCTTGTTTCTCTACCTTATCTTCTGACTCACTAATTCGGTCCTCTGCTTCTTCTAGTCTACTGTTGAATCCTCCATGGTGTTTTTGATTGTAGCTATATCATTTTTCATTTATTCTTGATTCTTGCATAGGTTGTTGATTTTCTCATCCATCCGGTGAATGAATTGTACAACCATTTCTCTGAATTCTTTTTCAGTCATGTTGCATGCTTCAATTTCACTAATTTCCTTTCTTGGCGACTCCTCATTTTCTTTCCTCTGGGGATTGTGTCGTCTTCCCATTCTGACTTTCTCCAGAAGGTTCAAACGTTGAGTTGTGTGGCCCTGGGCCAATTGCAGTGGGAGCTTCTCACCACTTTAGTGTTGTTGAAGAGCTCCAAAACTTAAATGTTTGGTTGTTGTAGGCTGTTGGGAACCAGGTTCACTCAGTCACTGTTGCCAGTGCTCAATGTGGCCTTGTGTGCGCACTTAGTATCAGGTACCCCACCTGCTTCACACTGAAACAGAGATCCCCCGGGGTGTGTTGAAAATCAGAGCCCTCTAGCATGTGCCAGGAATCGGAGTTCCTCAAGAATCCAATATTGGCATCTCTATTGCTTCGCGCGGCCTCACCTTGAGAATCAGGGTCCCTTTGTGCGCAAGCACCAAGAATTGGTGTCACTGGCTCTCAGTGTGAATGCACTGGGAGTCAGAGATCCTAGGCACAGGTGATAAGAAACAGAGTCAAATCACTGGTGCTTAGTACTGCCTCCTTCCTGCACACTGAGGGTCCTGGAACCCTTGCTGCGGGAAACAAGTTCCCAGAGTTCAGAGTTCCTAGGCACCAATTCCTGTGGCATTCGTACATTCCTAGGTGTAGATTCCTACAGCCGCTTGTTGCAGAAACAGGTCCGCAGCCTGCGCATTTCTGAGCACAGATTCTAACTGCCCCTAACTCATGCACATACACACCACACACGTCCACAAACTCCTCTATCGCTCCCTGGCTCTCTCACACTCTTTCCCTCCCTATCTTGCTACCGGTCGCCATCTTTTGCATCGTGTGTGTGTCCACTTTTAGTTTTTTGAGGAAACTCCATACTGTTCTCTACAATGGCTGTACCAATCTGCATTGCCACCAACAGTGCACGAGGGTTCCTTTTTCTCCACATCCTCGCCAGCACTTGTCATTTGTTGAAAATAGCCATTCTGACAGCTATGAGGCGGTACCTCACTGTCATTTTGATTTGCATTTCTCTGATAATTAGTGACTTTGAGCATGTTTTCATATGCCTCTTCACCTACTTTATGTGCACTTTCAAGGAGGAGAAGTGTCTATTTGTTTATTTTTTGATTGGATTGTTTATCTTCCTTTTGTTAAGTTGCATGAGTTCCCTGTAAATTTTTGAGATTAAACGCTTATCTGATGTAACATTGGCAAATATGTTCCTCCATGGGGTGGGCTCTCTTGTTATTTTGTTGGTTATTTCTTTTGCTGTGTGGAAGCTTTGTATTTTGATGTAATCCTATTTGTTTATTTTCTCCTTAGTTTCCATTGTCCTAGAAGATGTATCAGTAAACATATGGACACAAAACATGTCTGATATTTTGCTGCCTATGGATTCTTCTAAGATATTTATACTTTTAAGTCTTACACTTAAATCTTTTATCCACTTTGAGTTTATTTTTATGTTTGGTGTAAGTTGGTGGACTAGTTTCATTTTTTTTTGCATGAATCTGTACAATTTTCCCAAAACCATTTATTGAAGAGACCATCTTGACTCCATTGTATGTTCTTGCCTCCTTTGTCAAATATTAACTGAGGAGAGACAAAATGGCAGTGGAATAGGCAGATGTGTCCTGAGCCTTGTTCCGGAGCAGATAGAAGGAGCAACTAAATTGAATAACATCCACCCCAAATTGGTGAAGTAGACACAGCTGGTGAGACAATTCATCGCTGGGAAGGCAGAGGACTCCTGGAGAATGGTAAAATCAGGGATCTGGGCTGAAGAGAACTGCAAGACCTCCAAGCCCAGAGGGTCAGAAAGAAACCACACAGTAGGAAGACCACGTCCCTTGGGACAGTCATAACATCTGACTGTGGAAAGGAAGTCCACAGGGCTGCTGGTGGAGGGGGATTCTAGATCTAAGCCCATAGTCATGAGAGGCTGAGCCCAGAGGGGCCAGCCTGAACTGCCCAAGTCCTGCCATGCGGGAGAGAGGCTCACAGTAGCACAGCTCTTTCCCCTCTTTTTGGTCTCTGCTTTTATTTACTAAACCCAAATATAAACACTCACCTGTGTAGGTAGAGGTGTGGACTTGAGGAGTCTGAAGAGAGGCTGGGGACAGGAGGGTGTCAGGGAGAGGTGGCAGGGGGTCTGGCACTGAGACATACTTGACACTCCAGACATAAGCAGCCATTTTCTCCTGATGAGATAGCCTCTCCCTGCAGTCTCCAAGCAACCAATACAGCCACACCCAGACTACACCCTGAGTGTTACAAGGATACAAAAAAAAATCTGAATAGTCCCTGAGAGCACTCAGTGACTGGCCTGAAGACAGGCCTTTCAATCCCAGAAAGCCATACCATAACCTCCCCAATGATAGTCCTGTCAGAAACAGCTGCTTGAGAGAATAAGATTGACAGAAGGCAGACAGGTTAAGTGGGAAGACTGGTCCCACCAGCTGGCAATCAAGGCTGTGGAGATAGACACAAAAAGAGGAGGAGTGGACCACTTGGAACTTCAACAATCTAACATAAGTTGACCAGATTTAAAGCGGTACACCATTGACCAGGGGGGTTCTTTTTTTATTTATTTTTTTTATTACTTAAAACATTACAAAGAGTAATTGGGACTTTTTTATTTTTTTATTATTTATTTATTTTTTTAAATTTAATTACATAAAGTATTACAAAGATTAGTACAAATATCTTTTTTCCCCTGCCCTTCCCCCAGCCTCCTCTTCCCCCCAGAGGTCTGTGTCCTTTGGTTATGCTTAAATGCATGCATAACAGTCCTTCGGTTGATCTATTACCCCCCCATCCCCCCTCCATCCTTGTTGGTTTAGTTTGACAGATTGTTTGATGCTGTTCTGCCTCTGAATCTGTTTCTGTTCACCGGTTCATATTGGTTATTATTATCCATAGATGAGTGACAACATGTGGTATTTTTCTTTCATTGACTGGCTTATTTCACTTAGCATTATGTTCTCCATTTCCATCCATGCTACTGCAAATGCTAGGAACTCCTTCCTTTTCACAGCAGCATAGTATTCCATTGTGTAGATGTACCAGAGTTTTTTAATCCATTCATCTGCTGATGGGCACTTAGGCTGATTTGAAATCTTAGCTATGGTAAATTGTGCTGCTATGAACATAGGGGTGCATATATCCTTTCTGATTGGTGTTTCTGGTTTCTTGGGATATATTCCCAGAAGTGGGATTGCAGGATCAAATGGCACTTTCATTTTTAGTTTTTTGAGGAAACTCCATACTGTTCTCCACAGTGGCTGCACCAGTCTGCATTCCCACCAGCAGTACACGAGGGTTCCTTTTTCTCCACATCCTCTCCAGC
>PVJC01018183.1:0-12496 GCA_004026665.1 Murina feae | reverse complement strand
TTCTTACGTTTAAGTCCTTTATCCATTTTGAGTTTATTTTTGTGTATGGTGTAAGTTGGTGGTCTAGTTTAATTTTTTTGCATGTGTCTAACCAAGTTTCCCAGCACCATTTATTGAAGAGACTGTTTTGGCTCCATTGTATGGTTGTCCTCCTTTGTCAAATATTAATTGAGCATAGTGATTCGAGTCAATTTCTGGGTTCTCTATTCTATTCCATTGGTCTATATGTCTGTTCTTGTGCCAATACCAGGCAGTTTTGAGGACAGTCGCTTTGTAGTACAGCTTGATATCTGGAATTGAGATCCCTCCTACTTTGTTCTTCTTTCGCAGGATCGTCGCAGCTATTTGGGGCTTTTTTTAATTCCAGATGAATTTTTGAAGGGTTCTTTCTAGGTCTGCGAAATATGTTGTTGGTATTTTAATGGGGAGTGCATTGAATCTGTAGATTGCTTTGGGTAGTATGGACATTTTGATGATGTTGATTCTACCAATCCATGAACACGGAATGTTCTTCCATCTGTTTATGTCTTCCTCTATCTCTTTTTTCAATGTACTGTAGTTTTCCGAGCATAGGTCTTTTGTGTCTTTGGTTTTTTAAAACACCGTGGGATGCAGCACAAACTGTTAAAAATCGGGACTGTCCCGCCAATAGCGGGATGTCTGGTCACCTTAATCTAACAGGAAAATGAGAAGTGGCAGACAGTACAGAAGAATGGTATCTTAAACCAGCCCCCATGGGGCATTAAAACTCAGTGGAAATGAATGACAGTTCACTTTTTCATTTTTATTTCTACTTTATTACATTATCTTTTTCTTTATTTTCAGTTTTTTGTTTGTTTCTTTATTTTTTATTTCTTTTCACATTATTTTTCATCATTTGAAAATTTTTTTAGTTTATCCTATTTTTTTATCAATTTTTTTAATTTTTACTTTTTACTTTTCTCTTTCTTCTTATCCACTCATCCTCTTTCTACTTCCTCTATACTGAACTGAGATCCTCCCCATATTTATCCAATTCCTTAACCTTACTTTCTGTATATAAGCTTGGCCTCTATAGATTCTGCCCCCACCCTTTGCTGGGTTTTTGCATTTTTTAGTTTATCAGTTTATTCTGTGGTATTTTCTCCCCATATATATTTTTTCCTTCCTTTCTCTTTTACCATTTTTTCTCTCTTCAATATCATTTGTGCTCTTTTTTCTCTCTCCTAATTCTCTTTTCTCTGGTGGTCACTTATATTGGGTTATCGATGTCATGAGTACATTCGTGCTTTGTTCCCTTTGTGTCGTGTCTTGTCAAACTGCATTTTGTCCTGTTTGGTCAATGGGGTAGAGAGTGAGCCACATAACCAGACACCTGGAGGGGAGACTCTATCCAAGAATGGGTCAATAACACTCCAGACCCACCTACAGTGGCAGGAAGAAAGTGGCAGGAAGGGGGAGTGTGAGTGAATGAGGGAGTAAAAGGGGAGTGTGTGGATGTGGGGTGTGTGTGTGTGTGTGTGTGTGTGAGAGAGAGAGAGAGAGAGAGAGAGAGAGAGAGAGAGAGAGAGAGAGAGAGAAAGAGAGAGAGAGAGAGAGATCCTGCCAGATCTTTGGGGGCAGGCTGACCAGACTCACCTAACCAGGAAGGAAGCCTCTGCTACTATTGCAAACAGTCCAAGGGCATCTGGCTCTACCACAGTCTGTAAATTCTTGAAGGGGAGAGCTGCTGTGACTAGGCGCCCAGTCTCACCTTCACCCAGGGAGCCCTCAGACATCACCTGGGACTCTACAGCCACCCTTCCCTCAGTTGCGGTCCCACAGTTACCAAAACTCCAGCCACCCAGGCATGGGCTCCTGTGAGTTCTGAAGCGTGCTTCCCTAAGCACTGGTTGGCTCCAGGCTTTAGCCCAGAGCACTGTGACCATGGGAGCAGCAGCTGCATGAGCAGACCACCCCTGTCTAAGGAGCAGCAATGGGGCAAGCAGGCCGCCCTCTGTCAAGGAGCAGCAGCCCCATGAGCAGCCCGCCCCCTTCTGAGGAGCAGAAGCCTCACAGAGCCTGCCACCATCCAAGGAGCAGCAGCTGTGCGCAGCATGCCTCCATCTTAGGAGCAGCAGGCACATGCATCCTGCCCTCATCCAAAGAGAAGCAGCCACACCAGCTGCACACCCCTGTCTGAGGAGCAACAGCCACATGGGCTGCATGCCCCCGACTGAGGACCAGAAACTGGGCACAGTCCACCCCCATCAGAGGAGAAGCAGCCTCGTGAACAGCTCACCCCCAACTGACGAACAGCAGCCAGTTGAGCAGCCCACCCCCACCAGCAAGAAGAGCCACCATTGCTGCAAGCAGCCACCTGAACAGTGCCCACCAGAGGAGCTGACACCAAGTAAGGAGCAGCTACTGACACAACTGCCCAAGGAGCAACCACTGCCTGAGGAGCCACTGCGCCCAAAAAGCAGCCCCTGGATGATTCTACACTTAGATTCTTCAGTGAGAGCTAAAATGGAGTCACAAAGAAACTGCCAAAGGAAAGAAAAGGTGGAATCACTGGAAAAGGGGCTAAATAAAATGGATGCATGCAATAAGAAAGAAAAAAAATTCAGAATCAGGGTCATACAGTTCATAAACTGGATAGAAAAAAAAATCAACAACTTATGTAAGAATCAAGAAGAAATAGTGATATAGCTGCAATCAAACACACTATGGAAAGTTTCAACAGTAGACTAAGAGAAGCGGGGGACTGAATTAGGGAATTAGAAGACAGGGAAGCAAAAAACACCCAAACTGAACTGCAATTGGAGAAAAATATTAAAAGATAGGAGAGCCTAAGGGAAGTATGGGACAACATAAAATGAAACAACATACAAATAACAGGGGTGCCAGAACAACAGGAAGAGGAACAAGGATTAGAAAACGTATTTGAAGCAATAATCTCAGAAAACTTCCCTGAGGTGGGGAAGAAAAAAGTCACACAAGCACAGAGAGTCTCAAGGTGAATCCGAAAAGACCCACACCAAGACACATCATAATTACAATGGCAAATGTTCAGGACAAAGAGAGAATCTTAAAGGCTACAAAAGAGAGACAGAAAGTTACATACAAGGGATCTTGCATTAGATTATCTAATGATTTCTCATCAGAAACACATCAGGCCAGAAAAGAATGGATGGAAATTTACAAAGTGATTCAAAGCAAGGGACTGAATCCAAGATTACTCTATCCAGCAAGGCTATCATTCAAAATTAAGGGGGTAATACGAAGCTTCACAGACAAATAAGGCTAAGGGAATTTATCACCACAAAGCTAGCAATGCAAGAAATGCTAAAGGGAATGCTGTAAAAAGAAGACATAAAAAGGTAAGAAAGAACAAAGGCACAAAAAATAAAAATGGCAACAAACAAGTACCTTTCAATAATAACTTTAAATGTAAATGGACTAAATGCTCCAATCAAAAGATACTGAGTGGCTGAATGGATAAAAAAACATGAACCATATATATGTTGTCTACAAGAAACCCACCTCAGAATAAGTGGCTGACACAGACTGAAAGTGAAAGGATGGAAAAATATCATTCAGGCAAATGGAAAGGAAAAAAAAAGCTGGGGTAGCAATACTTATATCGAACAAAAGAGACCTCAAAGTGAAGACCATAACAAGAGATAAGGAAGGCCACTTCATAATTCTGAAGGGATCAATACAACAAGAGGATATAACCCTAATAAACATATATGCACCCAATGCAGGAGCACCCAAATTCATTTTAAAAAATTCCTGGAAGATATCAAGGGAGAGATCAACAACAATACAATCATAGTAGGGGACTTTAATACACCAGTGACAACACTGGATAAATCCTCTAGACAAAAAATCAGCAAGAAACAGCAATCCTAAATGACTCACTAGATCAGATGGACTTAATTGACATCTTTAGAACATTTCACCCCAAAGCCGTGGAATATACATTCTTCTCAAGTGCACATGGGACATTTTCAAACATAGACCACATATTGGATCACAAGCAAAGTCTTCCCAAATTCAAGAAAATTGAAATCACATCAAGCATCTTCTCAGACCACAATGGCATAATATTAGAAATAAACTACAATAAAAACAATCCAAAACATATGGGACACAATGAAAGCAGTCATTAGAAGGAAGTTTATAGCTCTACAGGCCTACCTCAAAAAAACAAGAAAAAATGGTAGTAAATCATCTAACTCTACAAATCAAAGAATTAGAGAGCAATAAGAAAAACCCAGAGTGAGCACAAGAAAAGAGATAATAAAGATTAGAGCAGAAATCAATGACATAAAGAACAAAAAACAACGCAAAAGATCAATGAAACCAAGAGCTTGTTCTTTGAAAGGATAAACAAGATTGATGAACCTCTAGCCAGGCTCACCAAGAAGCAAAGAGAGAGGACCCAAATAAACAAAATCAGAAATGATAGAGGCAAAATAACAACAGATCCCACAGAAATACAAATCATTATTAAAAAATACATGACCAACTCTATTCCAAAAAACTAGGCAACTTGGAGGAAATAGACATATTCCTAGAAAAATACAACCTTCCAAAACTCAATCAGGAAGATTCTAAAAATCTCAATAATTCGATAACTATGGAGGAATTTGAAGCAGTCATCAAAAAGCTTGAAGCAAACAAAAGTCCAGGGCCAGAGAGCTTCACAGGAGAATTTTACCAAACATTCAATGAAGAACTAAAATCTACCCTCCTCAGACTATTCCAAAAAATTCAAGAGGAAGGAACACTTTCAAGCTCATTCTATGAAGCCAGCATTACCCAAATAACAAAACAAGATAAAGACAAAACAAAGAAAGAGAATTACAGGCCAATATCCATCATGCACATAGATGCCAAAAGCCTCAACAAAATTTTAGCAAATCGAATCCAGCATTACATCAGCAAGATCATACACCATGACCACGTGAGATTTATCCCAGGGATGCAAGGATTATACAATATCCATGATACATCACATAAACAAATAGAGAGATAAAAAAATCACAGTCACAATTGATGCAGAAAAGGCTTTTGACAAATTCCAACACCCTTTCTTGATAAAAAAAAAATCCTCAGCAAAGTAGAAATAGAAGGATCATACCTCAAAATAATGAAAGCCTTATATGACCAACTTATAGCCAACATCATACTCAGTGGGCAAAAACTAAAACCATTTCTCAGAACAGGAAAAAGACAGGGATGCCCACTTTCACCACTCTTGTTTGACATAGTACTGGAAGTTCTAGCCATTGCAATTAAACAAGAAGAAGAAATGAAAGGTATCCAAATTGGAAAAGAAGTAAAACTGTCCCTATTCACAGATGACATGATACCGTACATAGAAAACCCTAAAGACTCCATCAAAAAATTATTAGATTTAATGAATGAATTTGGCAGTGTAGCAGGATAGAAAATAAATGCCTAGAAATCTATGGCCTTTTTATACACCAAAAGTGAAGTAACAAAAAGAAAGATTAAAAAAATAATCCCCACCCTAACTGGTTCTGCTCAGTTGATAGAGGGTTGGCTTACGTACTGAAAGGTCCCAGGTTCGATTCCGGTCAAGAGCATGTACCTTGGTTGCGGGCACATCCCCAGTAGGAGGTGTACAGGAGGCAGCTGATTGAAGTTTCTCTCTCATCAACCTTTCTAACTTTCTATCCCTCTCCCTTCCTCTCTGTAAAAAAATCAATAAAAAAATTTAAAAAAGACAATCCCCCTTACCATTGCACCAAAAACAAATTAAGATACCTAGGAGTAAATTTAGCTAAAGAGGTAGAAGGCCTGTACTCGGAAAACTACTGGACACTGAAAAAAGAGATAGAGGAAGACATAAATAGATGGAAGAACATACCATGTTCATGGATTGGTAGAATCAACATCATCAAAATGTCCATACTACCCAAAGCAATCTATAGATTCAATGCAATCCCCATTAAAATACCAACAACATATTTCACAGAAAGAATTCTCCAAAAATTCATCTGGAATTAAAAAAAAAACACTCTGAATAGCTGCAGCAATCCTGAGAAAGAAGAACAAAGTAGGTGGGATCTCAATCCAGATATCAAGCTGTATTACAAAGCCCCTGTTCTCAAAACTTCCTGGTACTTGCACAAGAACAGATGTATAGATCAATGGAATAGAATAGAGAACCCAGAAATCAACCCGAACCACTATACTCAATTAATATTTAACAAAGCAGGCAAGAACATAAAATGAAGTCAAGACAGTCTCTTCAATACTAGTAAATGGTGTTGGGAAAATTAGACAGATACATGCAAAAAAAATGAAACTAGACCACCAATTTACACCATACACAAAAATAAACTCAAAATGGATAAAGTACTTAAACGTAAGATGGGAAACCATAAAAATATTAGAGGAGTACACAGGCAGCAAAATCTCACACATATGCCAAAGAAATATCTTCACTAATAAAGCTCCTAGGGCAATGGAAACTAAAGAGAAAATAAACAAATGGGACTACATCAAAGTAAAAAGCTTCTGTAAATCAAAAGAAACCATCAACAAAAAAACAAGAAAGCTCACTGCATGGGAGAACATATTTGCCAATGTTATCTCCGATAAGGGTTTAATCTCCAACATTTATAGGGAACTCATACAACTTAACAAAAGGAAGATAACCAAATCAAAAAATAGGCAATGGACTTAAATAGATACTTTTCAAAAGAGGACATACAGAAGGACACGAGACATATGAAAACATGCTCAAAGTCACTAATCATCCGAGAGATTCAAATCAAAATGACAATGAGATATCATCTCACACCTGTCAGAATGGCTATCATCAACAAATCAACAAATGACAAGTGCTGGCAAGAATGCAGAGGAAAAGGAACACTCGTGCACTGCTGTGGGAATGCAGATTTGTACAGCCACTGTGGAGAACAGTATGGAGTTTCCTCAGAAAACTAAAAATGGAACTTCCATTTGACCCAGTGATCCCACCTCTAGGAATATATCCCAAGAAACCAGAAACACCAATCAGAAAGGATATATGCACCCCTACATTCATAGCAGCACAATTTACAATAGCTAAGATTTGGCAACAGCCTAAGTGCCCTTCAGCAAATGAGTGGATTAAAAAATGGTGATACAGCTACACAATGGAATACCACGCCACTATAAAAAAGAAGGAACTTTTTTCCATTTGTAATACCATGGATGGAGCTGGAGAGCATTATGCTAGTGAAATAAGCCAGTTAGAGAAATATAAATATCACATGATCTCACTCATTTGTGGGATATAATGATCAACATAATGTGATGAACAAAAATAGATCCAATAACAAATGGCAGGGGAGGAGGAGTGGGGTGGTTAGAGAGGAAAGTACTTGCATGCAGTCATATTAGCATAACCTATGGACACAGACACTGGTATGGTGGGGGCTTGCCTGGAGTGGGAATGGCTGGGTGGTGGAGTCAATAGAGGAAAAAGGAGACATACATAAAACTTTAGACAATAAAAAAAGTTACACTTTTACTTCCTCCTTCCTGATTTAGATGCATTTTATTGCTTTCTCTTGCCTTTTGCTCTGACTAGGACTTCCAGAACTATATATATAAAAATAAGTAATATTCAAATGAGGTCGGGACTCAGTAATGGTCAGGACTAGCTCAGGAGGGGCGGCCGGGCACAGTCTGCAGCCTGAGAGAACAAAATGCAGGGACAGCTGGGAGCCTGAGCGGGGCGCCTGCTTCAAACCTCCATAGTGTGGCTGGGGGCAGGGCCCCAGCAGACACACACACACACACACACACACACGCACATGCGCGCGCACACACACATGGGGTGCCTGCTCCAAGCCTGCACGGCTAGACCAGGAGTGGACCTAAGCCGTCAAAAGGACATCCCATGAAGCCTCCCAGACTGTGAGAGGGGGCAGCTGAGCTGAGAAACCCCCGGCTCCCAGTGCATAAATTTCATGCACTGGACCTCTAGTGTTGAATAGGAGTTATGAGACTGGGCATCCATGTATTGTTGCTGATTATAGAGGAAAATTTTCAGGTTTTTGCAATTGACGATAACATTGGCTGAGAGTTTATCATATGTGGCCTTAATTATGTTGAGGTGCATTCCTTGTTTTCCTATTTTATTAAATGTTTCAATTATAAATTGATGTTATATCTTATCAAATGCTTTTTCTGATAATGATTTTTATGTTTTCTTTTGTTGATGTGCTGTATTACATTGATTGATTTGTGTATGTTGAATCATCCTTGTGTCCCTGGAATGAACCCCATCGATCATAATTATTATTTTTAATGTACTGTTATATTTAATTTGCCAGTATTTTGTTTAGGATTTTTATATCTGCATTTATCAGAGATATTGGTCTGTAGTTTTCTTTTTTGTGTTATCCTTGCCATAATATTCTTTGATATTAGGGTTATGTTGACCTCATAAAATGTGTTTGGAAGTATCGCCTCTTCTTCACTTTTTTGGAAGATTTTGAGAAGGATAGGTTTTAAATCTTCTTTGAAGATTTAGTAGAATTAATTGTTAAAGGCATCTAGTCCTGGACTTTTATTTTTTGGTAGGTTTCTGATGGCGGTTTCAATTTCCTCACTGCTGATCAGTCTATTTAGACTTTCCAATTATTAATAAGTTGGTCTAGGAATGTTATATATTTCTAGGAACTTATCTTTCTTCTAGGTTATTGTATTTGGTGGCATATAGTTCTTCATAGTATTCTAATATAACTCTGTGGTGACTTCTCTTCTTTCATTTCTGATTTTGTTTATATGGCTCTTTTCCCTTTTTTCCTTAGAGAGTCTAGCCAGTGGTTTGTTAATGTGATTAATCTTTTCAAAGAACCAGCTCTTTGTTTAATTAATTTTTGTATAGTCTTTATGTTCTCTCTTTTATTAGATTCTGCTCTAATTTTTACTATTTTCTTTCTTCTGCTGGCTTTGAGTGGCTTTTATTCTTCTTTTCCTAGTACTTTTAAGATATAATGTTAGGTTATTTACTTGTATTACTGATATAGGCCTGTAATGATACAAACTTTCCTCTTACTATTGCTTTTGCTGCATCCCAGAAGTTTTAAAATGTCATATTGTCTTTCTCGTTTTTCTCTATATAACTTTTGATGTCACCTTTTCCTTTTCCTTTGACTCAGTCATTCTTTTAGTAGTATATTGTTGAATCTCTATGTATTTGTGGGCTTCTTTACTTCCTTTTTATAGTTGATTTTTCATTTCAATGCATCCTAGTCAGAGAATATGCTTGGTATAATTTTAATCTTCTTGATTTTATTGAGGCTAATTTTGTGACATAACACATAATCTACACGAGAATTTTCTGTATGCACTGGAAAAGAATGTATAATTTGATGTTCAGGGATGAAACATGTAAATATCAATTACATCGATTTGTTCTACTGTGTCATTTAAGGCCAATTTTTCTTTATTGATTTTTCTGTTTGGGTGATCTACCTAGAGCTGTCAATGCAGTATTAAGGTCCGCAACTATGATTGTGTTTTGGTCTGTTTCTACCTTCAGTTCTGTGAGTAGTTGCTTTATATATTTTGGTGCTCCCTGTTTGGGTGCATACAAATTAAGAAGTGTTATGTCTGCTTGATGTAGTGTCCCATTTATTAATATAAAATGTTCACCTTTTACTATTATTACCTTTGCTATCTTGAAATCTACTTTGTCAGATATAAGTATGACTACACCTGCTTTTCTCTGGATGTTATTGTCTTAAATAATCCTTTTCCACCCTTTCACCTTGAATCTCCTTTTATCTTTGCAGCTTAGATGTGTCTCTTGAAGGCAGCATGTGGTTGGATTTTATTTTTTGATGCAATTCGCTACTCTGTGGTTCTTTATTGGTAAATTCAGTCCATTTACATTTATGGTAATTACTGATGTATGAGGATTTCCGATAGCCATTTTATCTTTTGTTTTCTGGTAGCTCTGTGCTTCTATGGGTTCTTTTTCTATGTGTTTCTGTCATTTTTGTTTGGTTGTATTCCATACTTCTTTTCTTTGTTTCTATTCAGAGAGGAAGAGAGAGAGAAACATCAATGGAGAAAGAGAATCACTAACCAGCTATATATATAATTATTTCAGAGAGGAAAGGAGAGAGAAACATCAATGGAGAGAGAGAATCACTAACCAGCTACTGGGGATTGAGCCTGCAATCTGGGCATGTGCTCTGACCTGGCTGCTTTGAGAATGTTTTCTTTGTCCAAGGGGTGGTAGGGGTCTGTGGCTACATTTCTTTGTCTGAAACACCACCACCTGAAAACAGCAACAACTGAACCTCTATTCTATGTCCTTGCCCATGTGTATCTGCTGGCTCAGCCATTGTTCAAACCACTTGCCCTGCTGGCGAGCCCACTGAGACTCTCTGTTCCTCCCAACCCATGAAAGCACCTGCTATCACTGGTTTCCTCCCCTCTCTGGGTGGAGCTGGCCACCAGCTCCTGGTTGCAGGGCTGCTTCCATGGCCATCTGTGCTTTCCTCCTTTCTCACATCCCCATTTATTCCATGTTCAATGTGACATGATTCTATATTGAGTAGGCGATCCTTTGTTGGCCTGTAGATTACCTTGTTGAAGTTTCATGGGGAGAGGTGAAGAGGATCTCTCATGCCACCATTCTTCTGACATCACTATACATTATTTATACGATTCACAGTCATAAAGAATTAATATATAACCTACTATTTTAAAATACAAGTTCAAATGAAATTATTTTACTACTTTATTGAGGTATAATTTAGATACAATAAATTTACCCATATTAAGTATACAATTCAATGATTTTTTTATAAATTTACTGAACTGCGCAACCATCATAATCCAGTTTTAGAATATTTTTATCCCTGCAATAAGATTCCTCATTCCTGTTTATAGTCAATACCCACAGACTCAGAAAATCACTATTCTATTTTATGTCTCTAGAGATTTGTCTTTCTGGATATTTCATATAAATGAAATTATACAATATGTGACATTTTTAACCTGGCTTCTTTTACTTAGGATAGTGGGGGTTTTTTTGTTTTATTTTATTTTATTTTTTTTAAATTACATACAGTTTGACAAATATTAGTACATATATCTCTTTTTTCCCCTGCCCTTCCCCCTGCCGGCCCTACCCCCCAGTGTTCTGCATCCATTGGTTATGCTAAAATGCATGCATAAAAGTCCCTTAGCTGTTCTATTACCCACCCCAACGTCCCTGTCCTTGTTGCTGTAATTTGGCAGTCTGTTTGATGCTGTTCTGCCTCTGCATCTATTTTTGTTCACCAGCTTAAAATGGTTATTATTATCCATAGATGAGTGAGGACATGTGATATTTTCTTTCATTGACTGGCTTATTTCACTTAGCATTATGTTCTCCAGTTCCATCCATGTTGCTGCAAATGCCAAGAACTCCTTCCTTTTTACAGCAGCACAGTATTCCATTGTGTAGATGTACCACAGCTTTCTAATCCATTCATCTGCTGATGGGCATTCAGGCTGTTTCCGTATCTTAGCTATGGTAAATTGTGCTGCTATGAACTTAGGGATGCATATGTCCTTTCTGATTGGTGTCTCTGGTTTCTTGGGATATATTCCCAGAAGTGGGATCACTGGGTCAAAAGAGAGATCCATGTTTAATTTTTTGAGGAAACTCCATACTGTTCTCCACAGTGGCTGCACCAGTCTGCATTCCCACCAGCAGTGCAGAAGTGTTCCTTTTTCTACGCATCCTCTCCAGCACTTGTCGTTTGTTGATTTGTTGATGATAGCCATTCTGACAGGTGTGAGATGGTATCTCATTGTTGTTTTGATTTGCATCTCTCGGATGATTAGTGACTTTGACCATGTTTTCATATGTCTCTTGGCTTTCTGAATGTCCTCTTTTGAAAAGTGTCTATTTAGGTCCTTTGCCCATTTTTTGATTGGATTGTTTGTCTTCTTTTTGTTAACTTGCATGAGTTCCCTATAAATGTTGGAGATTAAATCTTTATTGGTGATAACATTGGCAAATATGTTCTCCCACGTAATGGGTTTTCTTGTTGTTTTGCTGATGGTGTCTTTTGCTGTGCAGAAGCTTTTTATTTTGATAAAGTCCCATTTGTTTATTTTCTCTTTAGTTTCCAATGCCCTAGGGGCTCTATCGGTGAAGAAGCTGCTTTGGCATATGTCTGAGATTTTGTTGCCTTTGTATTCCTCTAGTATTTTTATGGTTTCCCGTTTTATATTTAAGTCCTTTATTCACTTTGAGTTTATTTTTGTGTACGGTGTAAGTTGGTGGTCTAGTTTCATTTTTTTTTTTGCATATATCTGTCCAATTTTCCCAGCACCATTTATTGAAGAGACTGTCTTGATTCCATTGTATGTTCTTGCCTCCTTTGTCAAATATTAATTGAGCATATTGGTTCGGGTCGATTTCTGGGTTCTCTATTCTATTCCATTGATCTATATGTCTATTCTTGTGCCAGTACCAGGCAGTTTTGAGAACAGT
>PVJC01018182.1:0-31611 GCA_004026665.1 Murina feae | reverse complement strand
AGTGAAATAAGCCAGTCAATGAAAGAAAAATCCCACATGTCCTCACTCATCTATGGATAACAATCAACATTATAACTGGTGAGCAAAAATAGATTCAGAGGCAGAGCAACATCAAACAGACTGTCAAACTACAGCAACAAGGACAGGGACATGGGGGGGGGTAACAGATCAGCCAAGGGACTTTTGTGTGAGCATTTAAGCATAACCAATGGATACAAAAGACTGGGGGGTAGGGGAGGCTGGGGGAAGGGGAGGGGGGAAAAGAGATATATGTACTAATCTTTGTAAAGCTTTATGTAATAATATTTTTTAAAAAATTAAAAAAAAAGAAAAAAAAGAAATATTCAAAGTGATGAATAGCAAGAACCTACAGCCAAAATTACTTTACCCAGCAAAGCTATCGTTCAGAATTGAGGGTCGGATAAAGACCTTCACAGACAAGAAAAAGCTAAAAGAGTTCATCACCACCCAACCAATATTATATGAAATGCTGAAAGGTATCCTTTGAGAATGAGGAAGAAGAAAAAGGAAAGGAAACATTATGAACAACAAATATATATCAACGAGTGAATCTAAGAATCAAGTGAATAAAAAATCTGATGAACAGAATAAACTGGTGAATAGAATAGAATCAGAGGCATAGAATGGAGTGGATGGACAATTTTCGGGGGTTAAGGGTGTTGCGGGTGCGTGAAGAGACTGGACAATAATTGTACACCTATGGATGAGGACAGTGGTGGGGGCAAGGTCAGAGGTTGGGGTGGGAAATGGGAGGAGGGGAGCTATGGGGGAAAAAAGAGGAACAATTGTAATAACCTGAACAATAAAGATAAATTAAAAAATATATATATATTATTGATTTTTTACAGAGAGGAAGGGAGAGGGATAGAGAGTGAGAAACATCGATCAGCTGCCTCCTGCACACCTCCTACTGGGGATGTGTCCGCAACCAAGGTACATGCCCTTGACCGGAATCAAACCTGGGACCTTTCAGTTCACAGGCCGATGCTCTATCCACTGAGCCAAACCGGTCAGGGCTATACTGGTGAAGATTCGTGGTTGCACGTGGCAGAAGCCCATCTGAACTTGCTGGGCAGGAAGAGAACGTTTGAGTGTGCCAGGGCGGTTCTGTGACTTCAGCAGTGGCAGTGTTGTGGGGATGGGGCTTCATCACCGCTGGAGTCAGGATCTGAAGGACACCCATGTGAGCACCCCGTCCTGTCCCCCGTTGAAAATACTTGACGACTTCTGCTACCGAGGCAGCAGTTAAAAACGAAACATTCAGGCTGAATGCTCTGCTCCATGTTTCAGAAGAAACGTCATGTTTGATGACCTCTTAAAGCTGATTTGGCTCCAGTGTCTGTTAATATTGGCGTAACTCTTTGCCTAGTGGAGATGTGATGCTCAGAAGGAAACCCCCTCCCACCCCCGCCCTTTCTCCAAGCGAGAGCGGAAGGGGGCCGTGTAGTATCCTCTACACGGATCCTAGCGGTAGGATCCTCTTCCTGGGCAGGGTGTCATGTATTTCTCTGCATCTTTTCCGACTTTTGCCTGACCTGTGTGGTGCTTTTAGTTAGGCAAAGACTAGTGAGCGGTGTTTCAGTTCTCAAGCTTCTCTCTATCTTTCTTCCCCTGGGACTTGTGAATGTCCCAGCATTGTCAGTGGGGGAAGGAGGCAGTATTTCATTACGTACACAGGATAATAATGTCTAGAAATGTCGCTGACCTGTTGTTTTTCTGTTCCTTAAAGAAAATCTCAGAATCCCAGACACACTTTCATTTCCTCTTGATCTAAGAAGTTAGTGACTCACTCCAGTAAGAAATAGATCCTTAAAGGCACAGAAAAAAAAATACTAAGAATAATAACATTTCTAGTTTCTATTTCTGTGTAACTAGTTGCCCCAAAAATGAGTGGCTTAAATAATATCCATTCTCTTATGCCCCCAGGTCCTGTGGGTCAGGAGTATGGGAGCAGGAAGCAGGGGCCGTGCCGTGTCTGCTCCAGGAGGTTTGGGAATGACTCAACTATTAATGTTGAAGAGAACCTCCAATTTTAATCGAGTAAGCTAAAAAAAAAAATTAACTTTTATTCTCTCGACAGAAAATATTACAAAATCATTTAAAAACAATTTTAAATTGAATTAGAGAGATTGAGAGAGAGCGCGAGCAAGGGGGAGAGAGTGATTGATTTGTTGTTCCACTTACTGATTCATTCATTGGTTGCTTCTTGTGTGCGCCCAGACCAGGGATCGAACCCCAAACCTTGGCATATTGGGACTACACTCGAAGCAACGGAGCTCCCTGGCCAGGGCTACGAAATCTTTATTTATAGGAAGAAGTGACTAAAACGGGGACGCATCCTAAAACTGTACAGAAAAGAGCGTTAGCCTCCGGAGACCGTGCTGTCACTCCTGGGGGCAGTGTTAATAAAAATACTGTGTAATTTTGAGGGGGATTTTGTTTGTTATAAAAATACAGCTGCATTAAATCTACAACTTATTTAACGTCAGCTTCGTTGCATTGACGGCGTGTGGTTGTTTCTCGCTCCGTGGCAATACTAGTGCTCACTCCTGAGTCTGGGTCGGTGACTTTCGCCTCCGTTTTCCTGTAGGAGGTCGGGCTTGAAGGAGGGGAGGGCAGACCCACCCACCCCGTTCTCCGCAAAGCTTCTGCTTGGTGCTGAGGCTCAGTCAGGTCGGAGCGGCTGTGTGTTTCCGTTCCTCCGGGAGCTCAGAATGCGGTGTTTCCGATCATTTCCTTCCGATGGAAGAGCCTCTCGGCTCCCAGGTCGGGTGAGAGGATGCTGCCCACCTCCGAACCGTGACTCAGAGCGTGAGAAAAGGGCACTCGGGCCCTGGGCCGTTTCCAACACAAAACCACGCTGGGCTTTTGAATAAAAAGTAAAATTCGAAGCCAGCGGATGGAAACTTCTTGTAAGGAGATCTAAAAAAACCCCGCCTCTTCCTCTTCTGAAAAATGAGAGTTGTTTTTGTGAAAGGCTCTGAGCCTCCAGTGGATTTCTCCGAGATGAACTTGGCAGAAGCGATCCGACCGGGGAGTCAGGGACGTCATTCCCGGGGCAGCCCCGCGGCTCCCCCTCTGCATGGGCTGCGCTGTGCCGGGGTCTCACAGTTTCACTGGAAAAACGGAGGCAGGCCATCAGATTGTGTTAGAATCCACCCGGTTTTAGTTTAAAGCCAGGAGTTCCTTGGCCTTTATCTCGGATCAAAGGTAAACGTCACCCATTTTGATGGAACTTCTCTGTGGATTTAAAAGTATCTCAGGTCTGTGGAATAGAACAGACTTTATTACAGAAAAAAACCTACAACCAGCCTCGAATATAGACCCCTCATCCCGCAGGCTGGGGTGGAGGAAAAGAGCCGCCTTCAGCATGTGGCCGATCAAATACCCACTTCCTCTGGCATTAGCACGTGACCAGGCACAAGTTACACCCTCTTCTCACGTATAAAAACATGGATATGAACATTCACCTCATGACGTCGTGACAGTTAAATGAAATGGCAGTGAACTTAGAACAAAACATAGAACTCCCCATGTAGTTACAGCCCCTGGCACCCATGCGGAGTTCAGAAAATGCTTAAAGTGAAAAAGGAAGGATGATGCCCGAAATCTCGTTCCGAGGAGTCTGAATCCAGACCAGACAGAAGAGAGGACCTGGGGGGAGGGGGAGAGGAGGGCCCTTCGGGCTGTGGGCGCTGAAGGAAGGGCAGTCGGTGGCAGCAGCCTGGAGAAATCCTAACTGGGAGAGGCGGAGGTGGAAGCAGAGGAATGGCATAGAGGGGACCTTGTCATATATTTTGCGTTGAGTTCTTTAATTCCATAACTGCTGTGGTGCTAGCATTTCCCCCATTTCATGGGTGAAGAAACTGGGGCTCCAACTGCTGGGCGCCCTGCTCCAGGTGGCACATGTAGGGTGTGGACTCGGGCTGTGAATTCAGGTCTCATCTCTTCCAGAGCTGCTGTCACTCCGAGTTTCCTCTCTGCTTTCTGCGGCTGTGGCTCCCGGGCCCCTCTCCGTTGCCTGTGATAGGAGGGGGGCCGCCCTCACCCCCGGGTCTTTCCTTCCTGACATGGATTTGTACCTGGGAGTGGACACCATGCAGGGTCTGAGTCTACAGTTAAAATAGTGCCAGAAAGTGATTTGTTTCTACCTCTAGCAAAATGTTTGTACTCTGATTCCTCAGTAATGTGCCCTCTTCAGACGGAGAATTAAGATCTTACATAATTCAATTAAAAATCTCCAAGTATGTGAGATCCAGCTGATGTGGGTTTCTGTCTACTTGACCTTCAAGAGGAGGGCGGTACTGGCGCTGCCTCCAGGGAGATCACAATCAGGAAAACTCAGCAGAATTTATGTTTCTAACGGGGCTTCAGGGCGACAGCGCTGGCCGTGTGTTGGCCACTCTTGCCTATGGCCACGGGGAGCACGGGGCCTTCACTGTGGTTGGCTTTATTAGCACGACTAGCCGTGGCTGCCACGCCCACTGCCCAGGGACCCCGTGTCACCTCTGTGCTGTTTGCTGAGCAGTTTTGCTCAGCTCTGATCCGAACAGCCTTCCTTGGTTACATCTGCAAGTCAACGTTTCTGGACCACGTAGTGGGTGATACCAGGGCGGGCTCAGTGTGTCACTGCAGGCGGTCACAGTGCATCACAGTGTAGCCTGTGGGGTGCTGGCCATGGCATGGGGCCACCACCCCTCCCCTCTGTACAGGAGGAGAGGAAATTCCCTCCTCTCCCCGGGGAAGACATTCTAGTCTGTTCTGTCAGATTCCAGGACACTGAGTGCTGAAGTTTTCCCGTCTCTCGCTTGGTAAGAGGGCCGGGGTCCTCCTGAGCCAGAAAGGGACAGCAGGCGATGCAGGGGCGCTGCGGAGGCCCAGAGGCTGGACCCTGGCGACCAGACATGGATTTAGGTTAAAGCCCCTACGTAGGCCTCGACTTCCAACCCAGTTTTACCAGACCCCCGGCACTGGGAGTCAGGTCCCTTTGTGATGGTCTCATTTGCGACTATGGGGCCCCGAGGAGGTCCGTGGAGGACAGAGGGCTGGTTTCCTGAGTCCTTGCCCGAAGTACCTTGCTGGTATCACCCCCGTCTCACTGTAAGTGTGCACCCTCTGTCTATGCATTAAAAACTGTTGGTGTCATCGAGGTATTGGTAAGTATTATCTGTGAAACTTGGTGTAGTGGGTTGAATGGTGTTTTCTCCCCCACCCCTCCAAAATTTATCTGTTAAAGTCCTACTTCCTAGTATCTCAGAATGTGACTTTAAAGAGGAAAATGGGGTCATTCAAGTGGGCCCCAATCCAATATGACTGGTGTCCCCATAAGAAAGGGAAGTTTGGGGACAGATACACATAGAGGGAAGGCAGTGTGGGAGTCAGAGAGACAGCCATCCATGGCCAGGCAACAGCCCTGCCCACACCTCCATCTCCCAGCCTCTAAACGGGAGACGACATATTTTTGTTTTCTGATCCACTTGCTTGTGGTGGCTGTGGCAGCCTCCTGTCATGGCAGCAGGGCCGGGCCGGGCCATCCTATTGTAAATGAGAAGTGCGCACAGCACCCGGCAGTGTTGGGACCCGCCCGGCCTTGTCTCCACCGCTCTGTGCAAGACACTCCTAAATGTCTGTCAGCAAACTGGGTCCTTGCTTGAAGCAAAGCCGGCCGTAGGCAGCGGCTTCCAGTCGACTCCCGCCTTTTCACAGTAGGAAATTGGGGTAGGGTTTTCGTGGTCTGAGTTGGGTCACGGGAGGTCAGGTCAGTGGTAGAGTGGAGTAGGTTGGAGGGTGTCTACCTTTCAGTCTTATCTATCGATTGATGAGAATTCTCTGATTCTCAGTAAGAAGTTGCTAAAAATATGATGGGAACAATGTTTTCAGTCTGAAATACTTAGCACAGCCCTGGCCAAGTGGTAGAAGCTGAAAATTGTAACTATTTCTAGTAGTGTCCAATTGTGGAAAAGGATTGCTTAAGTTAGCAGGCAGGGAGGAGGGGGGGGTGTCTGTCCTTGAAATCTGTGCATTATCAGTGGTGCTTAATAAAGTATTTTTAATGATATTGTTGGGCCTCAATGTACTGCCTTCAGCAATCCGAGTTACAACACTTTTAACTTTGTGTTACATTATTAATAAACCACCTCTGAAAAAATAGGTCTTCACCATCTGGTAGCTAGTCTACACAGAAATATTTAACAAATATAACTTTCAGTATTTTATGAGAGAAGGTGATAAAATAAGGAAAAATTTCCAGTATCTCTAACAAACTATCATTATGTTTGCTAATAAAACAATAAAAATAAGGTTTCATTCACTAAAAAGAGGAAATATGGTATTTGCTACTATCAGCCTGTTTTGCATACTAAATTTTCTGGCCTGTGAGTGACCATTTGCTGAAAAATGGCTCAAAGTGGGTACATTTTTATGGTTTTGCAAACATCAGAACAGGGATTCTCTTTTCCTGAACCTGAGACCCCCAGCTTTGCTATTAGTCTAGAATAACAAATACTACATTCAGTAAGTGCTTGTTGAGTGAATCAATGTGTAAATGATTTTCTTGGTGGGGTTCTGTGAACAGAGGGAAAGGAAGTAATGTATCAGTGAAGAATGAACATTTTTAGCCCTAGCCGGTTTGGTTCATCGGATAGTATCAGCCCTTGGACTGAAGGGTCCTGGGTTCAATTCCAGTCAAGGGCATATTCTCTGGCTTTGGTCTGAGTACCTGCAGGAGGCAACCAATTGATGTGTTTCTCTCACATGGATGTTTCGTCTTTCCCTCTCCCTTCCACTCTCCCTAAAAATCAATGGGAAAATATCCTCAGGTGAGGATGAACAAAAATAAAAAAAGAATGAACATTTTTACTTTGAAAAAGGTAGGCAATTTATTGTAGTGAGATTATACTGAAGTTTATATACGACCCTGATGCATATAAAGTACCATCCTCCACACGCCTGGGAAGACATCCCTGAACCACAAGGTTATTCAAAGTGCTATCTATGTGATGGTTTTCACTGATCGATCCCAGTTAGAAATCAGATGACCAAAAGGATACATGGAAGTATTTTCACGACAGCCTTTTCCTTCCCTGGCGTTCATGGTGCTCTGACAACCCCACAGGGGCCCCTGTGGGTTAGTCTGCTGCTCCCCTTCCTGTGGTGACGAGCCGCCCCCCTGCTGCTTAGGGAGCTGCTGATGGAGAGTTAGACATTCCCGTTAAGTGGAGCTTGTGGAAACTATGAAAATGGCCATGACGTTTGAAGCAACATAAGAACAAGAAAACGTTAGTTTTAAACGCCAGCCGGTAGAAAGTGCCCCAGGAGGGGGGGAAGAGCAGTGCAGTGTACCCCAAGTTCACAAACAGATACAGACAGGTGTTTACGTGGACATCTTTGCACCCGATGCCTTGTCTGGAATATACTTTATAACATGTGCTATGTGTGCATGGATCGGTGCACACAGCCGGCACCGAGGGCCTTGCAGCTCCTCGCCGAGGGCTACACGACTCTCGAAGGAGCTTATTCTGGACTTTTAGAAAACAGTCTGGAAGCAGTTCATGCGTCCAGTGCATCTGCCATGGGAGTGCCACGCGCCTGGCCGCCTCCTAGATGTAGGACTCCTTGGCGTAGAGGAGCTGGTCAGCCTCGAAGGCCGGCTGGCTGCAGCGCCCCGCCAGGCAGTCCCACGGGCTCCGCTGCGTAGACGCGGACACAGTTCTGAGCCTCTCAGTGATGGCCACTTGCCCGACCGTCTCCACGGAAGCACAGCTGGTGCTGCTCTGGCTCCAGCTCGCAGTCCTGGGCAAGAGTCTGTGCCCGCCGAGTGGCTCTTGGCCACATGTATTCCCTGAGTCCCCTCCATGGTGCACGGGTAGGCGAGGCGGCAGCCCCGAGTCCAGGCTGAGCATCCTGGCCCGCAGGCTGCCAACTGTCTGGCACCCAAGAGCAGTGAGCGCCGGGGCCTGGCCCCGCACGGCCTCTTGGTAGGAGGGTGGGCTGCCGGGCCTCGTCCTGTCCACCAGCCGGAACACGTCCTCCCCCGACAGGGCACAGGATCTTGGGCTAAAGTCCAGAACTGCTTGGCCATGGCTTTCAGTCAAGTTTTCCTGGACGATTCGCCCGGCTAGCTGGCTCTCCCTTCTGAAGTCTTTCCTGCTGGGCTGTCTGGCCAGGCCTCTGGCTCTCACAGACAGGCTGGGGGGCTTGGGCAGTGCCCTTTTGTGCGAGGCAAAGGAGAAGGACATGGAGTGTTTTTTAATTTCTCTGCTGGGCTTACTTTTATCTGTCTTCGTAAAAGACTGATGTCTGCTGAAGAAGTTCCTCCTGAGGCTGGAGGGGGAAGCCAGGGGCGAACTGTCAGAGGAGGAGTCTGGGGAGCCGCTGGAGCAGGCTGTGGGTGCCCGTCCCTGCGGGGACACTGTGTCCTGCGTGGAGCTCTGCACCCGCAGGTCCTGAGGCCTCTGGCTCCCGCCGTCCGCTGCGGGAAACACCTCCTCTGGGAAGGGGTCCTCGGCCTCCTCACTTCCTGACCGGGAGGCCGGCCGAACCCCGGGGGAGTCCTCGCTGCGTGTCAGTTTCGGGTTAGCTCGCTGGCTCCTGAGGCGCTCTGGTGAGGGTGACACGCTGGGCTCTGAGTGCCTCCTGTCCAGGTCACTGAGGGAGCTCTTCAGCCTGGCCACAGGCTCCATGAGGGCAGCTGTGTCCCAGGGCCCTGGGGGCAGCCTGGCAGGGGAGCCAAGGGCGCTGCTGCAGTCCCCGTCAGGGTCGTTGCTGTCATAGGCCGAGTCATTCTGCAGGGTGGACACGTCTGCAGACATGAAAGAGAGGTAGAGGTTTTGCTTAGGTTCTGTCAGAAATGAGGTTCGTACAGCTCACTCACCCTATCGAGGGTGGCAGTGGTGAAGCTACTTTGGGGTTTGAAAGGAAAGATATTTGCCACATTAAATATGTTTCTTTAAAAACCAACTCTGTCAATGGGGACAGGGAGGGAAGTGGGGAAGGAAAAAACAGCATTTCACTGACAGTGGATTGATCCTCACTTTACAAACACCCCTTCGGATGGCTTCTTGGGTTCATTCCCATTTTATGGACCGTACTCCAGTAGGGAAGCAGAAGGGTCTGACCCGCCCTCTGGCTCATGCTCATCAGCAAGACTAGCAGTTCCTGATTTGGAACAAGCAGGGCCCTGGCGCAGCCCCAGTGCGTGCCTGCAGCCTGAGGGGATGCTGCAGGCAGAGCCACGTGCTCAGTCAACCTCTTCCCCGAGTGAGTCCACACAGCAGCTCCTGCCTCATAACCATGCGATGCAACGCGCGGCCGCCAGCGTGCCCGTACCTGAGCTGTCTGTGTGCTCCAGGGAGTCATTGGAGATGGAACTGGAATGTGCCGGAATGTTCTCCCCAAAGATTTCCAAGCAGTTGTCGATGAGGAATTCCACCAAAGTCTTCACCTGGGAGGACACATGAGCAGATGGTCAGCTCGAAGGCATCTTTATTGTCTTAAACGGAGGGG
This sequence comes from Murina feae, assembly GCA_004026665.1. Classification (NCBI taxonomy): domain Eukaryota; kingdom Metazoa; phylum Chordata; class Mammalia; order Chiroptera; family Vespertilionidae; genus Murina; species Murina feae. Next base: position 22,086 of record PVJC01018182.1, on the reverse strand, counting down.
GACAGGGCAGGGTCAGCTGTCAGGGTGGTGCCACAAAGAGCCTAGAGGTTATGTGTCTGGGAAGAGCAGAAGGAAAACGTGGCAACCACCTCTATATTAAAGTCCTTTTCGAGACATGCACTTTTTATCTAGGAATTTGAGAAACTTTTAAAGTAACTGAATTTTTCCTTTGAGCGAGGAGTGTCTCAAACCCACAGGTGGACGGGATGTGACGCACAGCGGACAGAAGGGAAGGCGTTCTGCCTGGAGACGGATGTGACCATCAGAAGCACTAAACTCCGTCTCTGGGAGGCCGAAGGCCGTGGCCTGGCTTGGTCAGGTTCATTAACTGTGCGTCTAACAGTGGAACTGTGACCAGGCACCCTGCGTTTCCCACCTTCACTGTGAGGGCAAACTGCAGAGGCACTGCACCACCTCGCTGTGCACAGACAGACGGGTGGTGGGATCAGAAACGGAGTTTCCCAGAAATAGCCTGGAACAAACCTGATTGTTCAAGTCTTTCTGGGCTTCCAACGAGAGGTTCTGGTCATTCTCCCGGGTCAGCATGTTGGGCCCCACGCAGATGGCGAGGTTGCTGGCGTCCATCTTGCTGACCTCGGCGTTCTTGCTGACCAGGTAGAGCACGGAGAGCAGGTGCTTGAGCAGCAGCAGGTTGGGCCGCGGCAGCTTCTCTGCAACCCTGCAATGAGGTTCAGGGGCGGCTCAGAGGCGCCAATGGCTTTGCTGGCTGCAGTGCAGCAGCCGAAACTCCCTCGCCCAGACTTCCTTTAAAATGAAGAAGGTGCTACTTTCACAAGTAACATTATGAAATGCTCATTCAGACTCTCCCAAGGGCAACTGACATGGGATGAAACTGGCTAAGCAGACGCTGTGACAACCTAGACACCGACACCAATGACTCATCCTTTATTGACAGAGATCCTAGGTGTGGGAGCATTTGCTCCTGCAACAAATACCAGAGCTTAATATTTTGAAAAGCATTTTTGTAGAAGAATCATTTAGCCATGTACAATGCCTTTTGTTTCTAACACTGCACGACTGTGTGTTTTGTGTATGTTTTTAACACAATCATTTGCCTTTTTCTGACCTGTGACCGTGGAACAAAGATGAGACATTTTTGCACCGTTCTGAGAAATCTTTACGGAGAAGAAATCAGTGTATAAGGCATGTTCATAACTATGGTCAAGGCAGCATTTCAACGGCAACATTATTACTAACAAATAATAAATTAGGGTTTTAATTGTTTTGAAAGAGCTTTATGTCTTCAAGTAGAAAGTAATTTTCACTTTGGAACAAACACTCTGATGTCTTCAATTATATAAATATTTCATTGAAAACATTTAGCCACATGGCAATCATAATATATAGGCACACGCTCATAGGATTTGGCGAAAGTGCTATCACTGGAGTTTGTTTTTATATAGTTTTCATTCTGGTTAATTAGAAGAATATGAAGTATATTATGGAATTTAATGAACAAAATAATCCCTTCTAGATTGTTCTCTGTGCTGCCAGGGATGCTTTCTGCGAGAATGGTTGTCTTGCAGGACACCAGTTGGTGTAGGTTAAGGACAACCCCGAATTCCTACACCTGGCTGGCTAGCCCGTTCTGAAGCGTTCATCTATGATTCTGCCTCATACCTTCTCAAACGACTTATCTTTTTAGACTCGCCCATCTGTCGTGATTTGTACTGAAGTTCATGTTCTACTTTTTGAAAAAGTATCTACTCTCCTTTGGCCGAAACAGTGTTTGTAAACGTCCAGGGTAACTCCTGGTTTTTGTTCTGGGAATAGATGAACAATTTCACTCGGATCCTCTAACCATTACAATGTGCAGGAAGCACCCGCCACGCAATGAACGAAGAGATGGAGTCCAGGTGGGAGGACTCTGACAACTTACTGTTTCAGGGCCTCGATCCTGTCCTCCTCATTTGGTCGCTCTAGGGCACCCATCCAGTCTTCAAACAGGTCACAGGAGAGCAGCTTCCGGGGGATACTTCGGAGGAAGTCCTGGAGGATGAAGAAAGGGCACCGTTTGGCCTATTTGTGCTGTGTCATGGTGCTAGTGTCTTCATCTCCACTTGGTTCGTTCCATCTCAGGGAACCTATGCTCATCTTGCCTCAGGCTGTGCCCCCTCCTTCCTGCATTTGAGTAGTTTGAAGGAGACCTCTTCTTGAGTTGTCTCTCAGCAATTTCCTACAACAGGCACAAAAAGGGCACCATCCAAGGGACCACATGATTCAAGGGTATGGACTTGGATATGGGACCACCCAAGTGCCTTTCTCCTCAAAATGCTGGCGAACTTTAAAGCCTCCCTTTCTGTTGTAATCTGGGATCACAGAAACACACATGTTTATATAATAAATAAAAGGCTTAACTTAAGCAAACTGCAAGACCAGTGTACTCTGAGTTGTAGACAGGAGAACACATTTCTTGTATCCTGAGCATTAACGTATCAGAACCCACTGGCAGGTTCTTTGGCACCAATGCTGTGAACTCACCTTAAAGACCACTGCCAGGAGGTGCACAGGGAGACTTTTCAGATCCACCATGACTCCCGAGTTGAGCTCCTCCTTGAGCTCTTTTCGGGCTTTCTCGTTGGCTGCTTTCCTAAATATCCCTTCAGTAGAAGGGCCTCTCAGGCACAGAATAGTGAGAATATCCTAGAGGAAAGAGGCATAGGAACAGGAAATGGTTACCCTTGGTTTGGAGACATACTTTGCTACTAATGCCCTAGAAAGCTATATTTAGGTAGGAGGAAGAGAATTAAAATAGTGCATATGCACAGAGGCTAACTTTATGCTTAAAATGTCCTCTCCATTGAAGTTAGTTCCCCACGATACTAAATTAGTCTTAACAAGTGACCACTGATGCCAGTTGTTCCTTTCAGTCCAGGTGCTATTAATTCTTCCTCCACCCTCCATTTCCCAGAGGAGGTACACTGTGAAAGCTCTCATTTGCATATTCTAAAACTTCTCCAGGCCTCCTTCCTGTCTGTTGATTTTTCAGAAGCCACACATTTTCAACATTCTTAACTCTATGAAGTCAAGGACAGAGCGACTATCAACCTGAGCTCATTGGCAAATACAAGTAAATTCTAGAATGTAAGCAGCCAGGGACTGTCCTGACTGCACTCCTGGCAGAAACCATTTCCAAGAGGGAAAAACTCGAAAGATCGGCCTCAACAAGCTTAGCATGAGGATGACATTCAGGCCGCCCAAGGACTTTTCACATCCGGCAGAAAGCTGAAGTAGGGCTACAAGGAAACGCGCGCCTACCTGGATGGGCCTGGGGAGGGTGTCATCGTCACCACAGATAACTGACAAGGGCTGATCAAACAATGACGCTTCCAATTCTGGCTCCGAAGCCCCAGAAAAATCTGATGGAGGAGAAAGCCTTCTCATGAGAAAGGGCCAGGACAGCACCTTCTTTCTCTTCTTAATTTCTACAGCCAAGAAAACAAGGCAAAGTGAAAATTTAGATTAAAATATTAACAGAGATCCATGTCAGACAGTGAGTATCGTCAGCCACATAATGTCACCTCTGGTAAGCCAAATGGGAGAAATACTTTTGCAAAAACTGAGAAAGCAAAGGGCATGTTTCTTAATCTCAAAACATCAACCCAGAAAACCACCACGTTACCAGGGCAACCAGCCCCTAAACATCAACACCAGGGTTCTTCAGGCTCCACCTTTCCTGTTTTTACGCAGCACTAGCTGTTGGCTGCAGAAAACTGGCAAAACCTAACTGTGAGGGTCATAAACCGCCATCTTAACCTACTGACCTTAACTGCTGGGTGGACACCTTTCATGTGAAATACATTAGTTTGATTTGCTCCTTTGAAGAAGATGAAACTTATAAATAGAGGAACTGACTTGCACAACAAGATTATTTTGAAGACAGCGGAGCGGGCTGCAGTCACGCTCGCACCACCGGCCACTAGAGGGAGCCAGGTCACTTAGCCTGTCTGTACTTCCCTTCCCCCTCCAGGGTTGCAGTGGCAGCTGCCTTAGGACTGGAAGAGCACAAACTGCCCAGACAGGGCAATTGGGAATTATCAGTGAACATCACCAAGATATTCTATCTTTGCAAAGTCCTGAAGATGTGTGTGCAATGGTACTGCCTTTCACAAGTTTCCTTCTTTTTCTCTTTTCTCTTCCTTCTCCTTTTGTTTCCTAATTAGAAAAGCTGTATTTTCTAAATGCACCAGCGCAAGTTTCTATACCATTTATACTGGCAAGTGGAAGAGGCTGGGTGGAGAAGTGGCGTTTGCTATGGCTCAGGAGAACTGGGTCAAGGTTCTAACGTAATGTCCTAACGTAATGCACTACTTTGAAAAGAGTGAAAAGTGACCCATGGGCCCTGGCTGGTGTGGCTCAGCGGATAGAGTGCCAGCCTGCAGACCGAAGGGTCCCGGGTTCAATTCTGGTTAAGGGCACATGCCTACGTTGTGGGCTTGATCCCCAGTGGGGGCATGCAGGAGGCAGCCAATCAATGATGTTCTACCTCTCTTTTCCTTCCTTTCTGAAATCAATAAAAGTATATTAAAAACAACAACAAAAAAGTAAACTGTGGGTTCTTTGGAATTCGATGTCAGCAAAGATTGCTACATGGGTTCTTAGATTCACTTTCCATGAGAAAAGTAAGAAAAGGAAAAAGGCACTGAGTGTTTTCATATGTCCGTATGCTTTAACTGTCAAAACAGAACGGCCGGGACATCTGTTGCCCGCTGGGAGCCCCCTGGAGAGCGGGTGGCTCCGAGGGGTCTTTTCTGCCTGGGGCTCTGATGCTGGGGGGCTGGGGCCTCCACTTGAGAGTGGATGGTCTGCGGTCTTTAAGAGCACATCATACAAATAATTCCTAGTAGAGGAACATCCTGTGGTTTTGCAAACCAAGAACATTTGCTGTTAGCACTTACATAAAAGACAGTATGTTTTCAAAACTCACCAATTAGCTGGCAAATACTATCTTCACTCTCACATGGTGCCAACAGAGGATGTTGCTTGATATCACCCTAAAAGCATGTTTACTTTAGTTAGAAATAATGACTGAGGAAACCTACCTAGGCTTCCCCCACAAAATGCTCATATAACATTTCATTCCTAATAAAAATTAGCCATAGAGTCCACTGATTTCTTTCTAGCTTCTAGAATCAATAGTAAAGCATTGATTGTTTCACATAAGAGTTTAGCTCATTGCATTGAGGATACTAATTTTCTACTCTAATAAGTAAATAAGCCAAACAATATTCAATTAAAGCAGAAAGTTTTCCCTCTTCTCACAGTGCAGATAAAAACTTTAAAAGATTGCTTTCTTACCTCTGATTGACATTCAATTAATGTCTCCATATCATTGGCATTTAGAGTTTTCGACTAAAAGAGAAGAAAAGTAGGTTAGGTAAACATTTGACTCAAGCCTTTGGAAAATATGAAGGAGTAAAGACGAGAGGGACACATACAGCATTGCAGCTGCTTGTCAGCTTCATTAGAAGTTTGGCCGACGGTCCTGAGTAAGTCCCCTTCCGTGCAGCCTCGCTCTGCCTACGGAGAAATCACATGGGAGAGAGTCAGGAGGGACACACAGGGTCAGCTGGCCAATTTCAGTGCCACTTCGCCAGAACACGAAGTCTGAAATTATTGGATAGGAAAGTTGTCATCTAAAGTACAGTGTCTGTTACCAGATGTCTTATGCGATTCGGAACAGCGTCTGATTACACATTTCTAAATCAGTGAAGCCTGATCTCACCACCAGGCCAATTTGTTATGCATTTATCACATCCCCATCAAGAGATCATCTGGATGACAAGTCCAGTAACAACTTTTTTTGGGGGGAGACCTCACTATGCGTCAGGTATCATATTAAGAGCTTCACATGAATTTGCTCATCCGACCAGAAAAGAGAAAAGCTCAGACGTAAAACAAAGAGGACATTTACGGAGTTCCTACGCCCCAAGGAACAGGCTTCTCCTGAGGCAGAGCTCCCCGTGCTCAGAATCCTAGAGCACTGTTGCACCTTCCACCGCGCAGCTGTTTTCTTCCCATCTGAAAGCCCAGAGACCTGCTAGCATAAGGTGACCAGACGTCCTGCTTTTGGCGGGACAGTCCCGATTTTTAACAGTTTGTCCCGCGTCCCGCGGCATTTTAAAAAGTCCCGATTACTCTTTGTAATATTTTAAGTAATAATAATAATAATAATAATAATAAAGAACCCTCCCGGTCAATGGTGTACCGCTTTCAATCTGGTCACCTTATGCTAGCAGCCTGCTGTCCGGCGCCTGTGAACTGATGGCACTTACCTGGGGGGTGGAGGGGGACTCCAGCCAGAGCTGCTCTACCTCCGGGGAGCTGTGGGGACCGGGAGAGGCAGTTCGACACCCGTTAACCCGCTGGCAGAGAGGAGACAGACTGCTCTGCCTTCACGTGTTCTGCATTATAAGCGAGGGGCGGGCAGGTGGAAATTCACCATCTGCTGGGACCGGAAAGAACATCATGGGCCGTCACCCTGCAGAGCCAGACGCCGGAGAGCACCCACTTCCTCATTCCTTTTAGGGCAGCTCTGGGTCTTTTTATTTTTTATTCCTTCCACTTGAGAGTAAAAGAAAATCTGTAAACTGCTGGGGGTGGAAAAGATGACACATGGCCATAGGGGAAGGCTCAGATTAATGTCACAGGTGGGATGTGTGATAGAGAATGTGTTATTCTGCACATAAACATCATCTTCTTTTCTAAAGTGGTCATTTCTGCCCCCCTTTTTTTGGTATCCTGTTTGAGGGCTGTCTCCCCACCCACCATATACTATTTTCTGTCACCATACTTTAACAAAAATTTAAAACTATATACTTATTGATTTTAGAGAGGAAGGGAGAGGGAGAGAGAGATAGAAACATCAGTGATGAGAGAGAATCATTGACCGGCTGCCTCCTGCACACCCCACACTGGGGATCGAGCCCACAGCCCGGGCCTGTGCCCTTGACCGAAATTGAACCTCAGACCCCTCAGTCTGTAGGCTGACACTCTATCCTTTGAGCCAAACTGGCTAGGGCAACACTCTGATTAGCATCCTCTGCGTGCACGATGCTGTCCCTCGGAGAAACAGTCACCACCAAAGGCAGGCCTGTTTCCTCTGGAATCAGGAAGACTCCAGCAGAGCAGCTGTCATCCTGGTAATCTTGTCTCCTTACCTCACTAGTCAGAATCACTAACACTTAATTCCTATCAGCTCTAATCCTGCCGTGGAAGGAACACAGAAACTTCCAGTGATCAGACCAGCTTCCAGGAGCAAGGAGCCGGTGAGCCTCACCCGAGGCCCCTCCTCCTGGCCGGCAGAGGGCTGCGAGCCTAGGTCTGAAATGACTCAAATGCACAAATCGTGACGTAGCCACGCAGTAGCACCGAGGATGTGCAGCCTAAAAGGACATTCAACCGTATGGTTGGGTCTCACAAAGTAATACTGAGCAAAAGAAGCCAGACCCAAAAGAGCACATCTTGCACAAAAACGTGGAAGCAACCTATGCTGGACCTAGCCTGGGACCAGGCACATAGTAGGTATTCAACAAATAAATTCGGAATAAATACATTCACTTATACATCTTACTATATGTATCACTGTAATATATATTCGTTGCTAGTATGTATTTCATGAGCTTTTTTCATTTGACACGCTTCCTGGATTCTTCTAAGAAATAATGTTTATGCTGCTCTTACAACTACAGCATCAATCCCCAATTGAAATATTTCCCTTTTAAAAACAATGAAGACTGTTTTCTCTAATCCTTAGGGATTCTCTCTGTCATCATCTAGCCCCCACATGCACATTCTACCAGTGACTTGAAAACTGTTTTTTCTTTCCCCATGGAATTCTATACTCAAAGGAAGGTGAAGTGTGTAGAATCCTGATAAAACATGAAAAAAATGTTTTAATGTTCCCTAAGTGGGTGAGGGGTGGGGAGATCATGGCCAGCCTGTCTCTTTTGCCTCTTCTGAGAAGATCAAGCTGGGGGCCTTGGAAGGAACTCTTGAAATCTCATAGGTTGGGTCTATATTAGCAGTTCCTAAGGTGCATCCTGGGAGCCTGGGGATCCCAAGCCCCTTCCGGGAGGGCCCACAGGGTCCATGCTACTGGAGTAACAAACACTACTGAAATGCAATTTGCCTTTGTGAGCTATTTTCACCAGAGTGGACACAGTGGCGTTTCCAGAGCCACTGCTGTGGGATGTTTGGAGAGGCTGGGAACGCAGGCTTGTGTATTCTTTTGCGTTAAAATGTTCTCACTTCTAACTTCTCCGAGGTACACCTTGGTAGCTGTAACTGACACAGATGAAAGCTCATAAGAGTTGCCTATAATTTTGTGGAAAGTGTTCTTGAAACCAAAACGTTGGAGAACTCCTGACCAGCACCACACCTTTGCCTGTGAGAAAATTCTACCCACGTGGCATGCAGCACTGACCTCTTATTCTCACCCTGTCTCGCCAGAGCTATTTTCAATGCACATTTTTTCAGGGCGTATGGCCTGGCCACCCACCCTCCACACTGCATGCTGCTTGGGAACAGCCTGAAGAGCTGGAAGGGCAGGAGGAGTGTTTCCCGCTCACTCGAGCCCCTGCCCTAGGACTTGCCCCTTTCCCGAGACAGCTGGCTGTGCTGGGCTCAGGGTCTGCAGCCTCCGGCTCGGTCCCGAGTCTCACGTCTTCCTGGTGGCCACTCTACTTCTCAGTTCCTGTAAGGAGCACATCCTTTACTACAAACTCAGCCAGCAACGGTGGCAACGGGGAGAAGGAGGAAGTTAGTCAGACATAAGAAAAGCACCATTTCCCTCTGGAAATGTAATTCTAAAATTTCTTGAGCCTTTAAATGAGATTTGGTCATTGTTAGGGGTTCTATTTTTCTCATGATCTCTAAGTTTATTATTAAATAGGATATGAAATGGACATATAAACATATTCATTCCAAAAGTAGGATAATAGGTTATATGTTTATTAATGATGTGGTAACTTTGGACATCTTAAAAAGTAATTAAATGCAAATGCTAGGAATTACATTGAATTAAAAATTCCCTCTAATCTATCCTCCCCCCCTTATTTTTTTGACACTTAAGAGTCAGATTTAGGGCATAGTCTTGAAACTTCAAAATCTCCTGTCAGTTCCATTAATAACAACAAATAGAATACAACTTACATCACTTTAAACAAATACAGAGCTTGTGACCTGTGAGAACGCTTCGTGCATTTCCCACTGTGTGCCTCCTCCCGCGGCCCCCATGCCCACTGTGGCGGAAGGGTGTGCTGAGCGGCCGGGGGTTGGAGGTCACTAGGAAACACAACAGAAAGAGTGAGTTAGGGTCTGGCGGTTCTAAAGCAGGAAGGTCTTTGGGCTGTGCTTGTACAGCGGTGCCCTGGGAGATGGTGACAGTCAGCAGGTAACTAACAGGTAAGTTTTGTAGCTGACAGAAGGCCACCGCCAGCAGCTGTCCTGGAGGCTGCGGGGGAGCAGGTGCCCATCCTCCGTGCAGCGTGTGGGCACGTGGCCTCTGCGAGGGGCAGAGCGGTGGGGACAGGCCCTGTTTCCGCCAGTGGCAGAGTAGCCGGTGCAGTTTCCCGAACAACTGCAGCGCAGCGTGGCAGGCACGCCTACGATGCCACTGGGATGAGACGGGAGGAGCCGTCCCTGCCAGCCTTGCCTACGTGGCCAGTGGGCGCACAGTCATGCCAGTGCTTTAGAACTTGGCCCTTGGACTTTCTCGTTTTGCCAAAATAGGGCCTCACCTGAGACAGGCTTGAGAGCACAGGTGTCAGCATCATGAGACCAGGACAGCGACTGCTGTCAGTGACCTGGGGCACAACCACTGCCTCCCCCAGCCCCCTCCCGGGCCCCAGGCCTCACATTCTGCACAGAGGGGAAATCCCTGCTGATCCCATCCCGGTCCTCTAGCTCCATCCACCCCCCCACCCCCCGGGGTGGGACGTCAGACTGTGCCATGTCCATGCTGTGCACAGGCTGAGGCCTGCACACCAGGCAGGGGAGTCAGCAAGGGCCCACGGCCCGGCCTCTCTCTGCCACGAACTCGCTGCTGTCCTGCTCAGTCTTCCAGCCAGATGGCCCTACTTCTCTCTTTAAATGAGGCAAGGGATTCATTAACCTGCTACGTCCTTTTCATATAGGGACACTGTTACAGTGAATTAGCAGTAAGCTCCCCGCCTGCCTCTTCTCTTAGAAACTTCGAGGGAAGTCTGTGGGTGTGTGGAAGGGCAGGAGGGACATTCCTGCTCCCCTAGCCTGGGGTCACCGAGGGTGCCCGCGAAGAGGGCAGGTAGGGGCTTGGCCTGGGCTGCAGTACATCCAGCCATGTCCTCTCAAGTCATTTCTTTTTTTCCTGGCAGGAGCAGGGCTGTCCTCTAGCCAAATTCTAGCTCACGTCATGGCATGAGGCTTACCTGACTTTCCCCCAGGTTTGCTGGGACCACAGCACCCGGAAACACAGCAGTCATTGTGTCTAATGGGATTATTACTCCCCGCAGCACCCACAAATGCCCACATTTCTGTAGCAGACACACATATTAAATTCGCCTCTTAGGTCTTGGAGATAATTAATTCATCTTTGTCCTGGCAGACAAAAGAGCCCCTGCATACAATAATACGCGAAGGACTCTGCAGAAAGCTGGCTTGAAAATTAGGAAGGTTAGAACGAAATGTTCTTTTTCAACTGCCTTCCCCACTTACTGAGATCAAGACGAATAATTAGAAATAAAACATCCTCAGATTAGGTGATTAGAATCTGAAAATTGATGAAAAACTACCACAGTGTCATGGGCAATGTGCCAACTCACATACTATATCACCTTCAGAACTAAAGAATCCTTCGTTTCTGATGACATCTTGGCCCCAAAATTGCACAACACACACACACACACACACACACACACACACAGTAATGTCAATCTTATCATCAGTTAACTACAGCATCACCCAGCAGGTTGTCTTTAAAAGAGGAAATTATGAAAGCAGAGGCTCTTTGTTAGCAGTCTGCAAAATTCATGTGCGGCATTTATAAAAAATTTGAACAAAAAAAGTAGAAATGACAGGAAAATATTTAGTTAGCCTCATACTTTTTAAATGCCTTTAAATGATATTTTCTCCAGTTTACTTCGATTTTTTTTATTTTACTTATTGCTTTTCTCATTTGTCATATGAAAGAAATTATGCAGGCTTTTACCTCCTGGCTTAAGTTTCAGAAGAGAAAAGCATTTGTCATGTTGAATGTGTGTGGTCCCTTCTGCAGATACTGCGCCTTATTTGGTGTCTCCTGAGGAACTTTCCTGGGCATCGCCTCGGGGGCCCTGGGTCCGGGCACGGGCGCAGCGGGTGAGGCCTCCGATGGGTCGCGTGGCCAGCATCCACGCGGCTCCCATAGGAAGAAGGGGCAGGGGTCTCCATCAACATCGCAGCCTGGCTTGAATGAGTTCACCACTGACTGAGAACCTTGCTCACTGGGTGGCTTGGTCTCATTTACATTTTTAAAAAACATATTTTTATTGATTTCAGAGAGGAAGGAGACAGAGAGATAGAAACATCAATGATGAGAGAATCATTGATCGGTTGCCTCCTGCACGCCCCCTACTAGGGACTGAGCCCACAGCCTCGGCATGTGTCATGACCCGGAATCCAACTGTGACTTCCTGGCTCACAGGTTCCCACTCAACCCCAGAGCCACGCTGCTGGGCTCATCTGCACTCTCCAGTGCCTTCCGCTGCCATCCACAGCACGCTCCTCACCCTGAGTAGCTGGCACAGGGCAGTGACTTCTTCTCTTGAAGAGCTTTCCTGATGCACCAGCCCCATAGTTCTGACTGAGACCCAGGACTGATGGGAGCTATGGGTTAAAGCTCCGTAATCTCCCATGCGTAAGAGCTTTGGATGAGAGACAGGGCAAGGTCAAGAGATGATTCTGGAAGCCTGACATGGCCTCCTATAGAGAAAATGAGTGAGTGGAAATGAGCCGAGAGAGTGAGGACAAGGGTGTGCTGGATGGACAAGGGTGTGCAAGATCGGAACTGATATGCACAGTGGCTCAGCCCTCCCCTCCAGGGGTGGATGGAAGGGCCGGCCCTCGTAATGCTCTTCATACCCACACTCCCGGGCTCCACCTGCAGAAAGAGAATCACAAGCTGTTCCTCCTGCCTCTGGCTCGTAGACCTCATGCAACATCCAGGAACTCCGAGACACACACATTAGAAGGTCTTGTACCTTTCCTAAATTTTACATCCGTTCATCGCACAAGTGAGCCCAGATGCCATCTCCCTGAGAAGCCTTCTTTGTGACTGCAGTGGCTCTCAGAGGGCAACCACGTTTCCCACAGGTCGTCCAGTGGTGATCAGCAGCCTCCGCTGAGGCCCACAGAACCCAGGTGTGGGCCTGACCCCAGCTGAGCCAGCAGGTCTGGGCACAGGCCTGAGAGTGTGCCGGTCACGCTGACGCAGCTGGTCTGGGACCACATGGGAAAGACCTCGGAAAAGCCTGAAGGAGTGAAAAGCAAGCGCATTTTCCTCCAGCATCCTGGGCACCCAAGGTGCACTTCGTGGCATTTGCATAATTACCAGGTTATACCATGGTCCCGGCACTTTGCTGGCTCCCCTGCATGCTTGGCCCCTGGAATGGGCCTGCAGCCCTGACATCGGAGAAGTTCACGCTGACACTGAGAGGAGCCAGAGCCACAGCAGGAAGCTCACAGATGCTCAATTTTAAGAATGAAAACGACGACTGGCCCCCAGGCAGAGATTCTGCTTCTGCTCTGATCAGACCCCTGGGTGCACCTGCTTCTGGTTGCTACGCTCGGCGCTGTTTCCCAGACAGAAAGCCGCCAACTGCTCTGGAGGACCCGTGCAAACGCTCGTGTGCGGGAGAATCCCGGCACCTTTCCTAGGCGGCCCCAGAGGAAGGCAGGTGCTGCTTGCTCAGAGCCCCAAGACCTAAGGCGACAGATCTTTGCTCATTTTTATTTTACTTTTTTTCAAGTACTGCGGTGTTCCCCTGTTGGTGACTCACTTCCAGTGGCCCTGGTCGAGGAAACCGAATGGACCACAGGGTACATGAGTGTGTTCTGAACCGTGCAGCTGGCTCTGTGCCTGCAGGGTGTCTATTCCTTATTGAGAATTTCTTCCCCGCCAATGACACTTCCGCAAATCCCTCAGCACTGAAGGCAAGGCTGCTTTATTATCATCTACCGGAATGTGCTGTGTGTGTGTGTGTGTACGCACGTGTGTATGTGTAACACTCTCCTTTCACATGCACATCACAAATGACAGGTAAATCAGTGCTGCTGGAATCTCTCTCGCCTAATGAGGCAGTTTCAGGTGTCAGCACCAGTCCTTTGCACACTTCGCTGCACATCAGAACCCCCTGGAGAGCTTTAAGAAGTCCCAGTACCTAGGCCACATCCTATGCCAGTGAAACCGAGTCCAGACACCAGGATGCTTTAAAACTCCACAGAACATCAATATGCAGTCACATGCGAGAACCAGTGGTCTCAGCAGTCAACGGCAGGCAGCAGACAACCTTAGAAGCAGCAGGTGCACTCCTGCCCAGGGCGGGAGCTGGGGCTGTTTCCCTTCACAGATGAGTGCAGCTGGGGAAGTCTTCCCTGACTCACACAGAAAGTGAGAAAGTTGGGGTGACTTGGGATCTGTTGCAATCCTGTGGTTGATTAAATGGGGCCAGAAATTCTTTGCTTCCATCGAGAGACGGCTTCCACTTCCCCACTCTTTGAAGCCGGGCTGGTTTCATAACTTGCTCTGACCAGTAGAATGCAGCGAAAGGGCTGTGGTGTGAGTGCTGGAGCCCAATAGGACAGGTGCTTCACTGGGTGTGGAGACCAAACAAGGACATGGTTCCTGAGCCCAAGGAGCCGTGTCATGTTCCTATCGTGTCCTTTCCAGTTCCCAAGCCGTTAGCTGCTGACAGCACGCCATCTCCGTCCCTACCTGGGGAGTCACACCTGGCTCTTATGGAAGGTCCCACGTTCTCCAGTGCAAAGGGGTGGGGGGAGGGAATAGTGTTCCCATCGAGTTCTAGGGATTGAAGACTGGATCAGGAATGGGTGGGACCATTCACCAACGATCTTGAGGGGCTTCTCCTGGGCAATATATTCATGTAATTCAGCATCAAGAATCAATTAAATGCAAAGGCTTTGCCTGGCCACTAACCACTCCAATTGTATCACCTTCTCATATAGATCACTCACTCACTCACTCACTCACTCACTCACTCACTCACTCAGGTTCCCGTAACACAATACGACCAGCTGGGTGGCTTAACAAACAGAAATTTTTCTTGTAGCTCTAGAGGCTACAAGTCCAGGGTCAAGGTGTCTGCAGGTTTAGTTTCCCCTGTGGCCTATCCCCTTGGCTTGCAGATGCCGACTCTTCACTGTGTCCCCACATGGTCTTCCTCTGTGCGTGAGTATCCCTTATTCTCTCTGTGTGGCCTTGTCTACTCTTCTTAGGAGGACACAAGTCCTACTGGCTTAGAGCCCTTCCTCATGGCCTCATTTCAACGTCATCACGGGTGAAAGCCCTCTCAAAATACAGTCACCTCCTAAGGTGCTGGGAAAAAAGGAGGTGTGTGTATCTATTTTTATTTTCCATTGACAGTGTGTCTGCATCTGTTTCTCTGTCAGGAGGTTAGCATTGCTGTATCTTATATCAAAACCTTCAGAGAGAGCCCAGCTGGCATGGCTCAGTGGTTTAGCATTGACCTATGAACCAGGAGGTCACGATTCAACTCCTGGTTAGGACTGTGGGCTCAATCCCCAGTGGGGGGTGTGCAGGAGGCAGCTGATCAATGATTTTCTCTCATCACTGATGTTTCTATTTCTCTCTCCCTCTCTCTTCCTCTCTGAAATCGATAAAATATATTAAACAAAATAAAAAACCCAGAGACAGACAAATGGGAAAGGGAAGCAGGTGCTTGAAGCAGCACATGCTCACACCTGAATCCCCAAAGGTGACGGCCAGGGAAACTGCAGGAAGTCTGGGGGCTGGAGGCCACACAGCCCAGCACATCCCACACCTGCTGGGCTTCCCCAGCTGGGCACGCCAGGCCAGCCATCTTGCCACCCCTCACCCCTCAGAGCCCATTCCCTGCGACACAAACCCACCTCCTGCAGCAGCAAGGTTGCTCAAGTTCCTATTCAGAAATAATAATCAAAGAGGAAATTACAGTTTTGGCGGTTCTTTTCTCCCTCCTCATTTTAAAACTCTCCTCTCTGTGACAGGCAGGCGGGACTTCCTTAAGCCAGTCTCTTAGTTCCCATTTTCTCTAGCTGGAGGCATTTCAGGTAAAAGGCCGGGTTGTGGGACACACAAGTCAAACGTTTCTTACTGCAGGGGAATTCCACAGATAACAGGAGACCTGGGAGCAGGAGGGAGGGTGTTTGCCTGAATCCAACACTGTGTGTTCCGGCATAAACTCAACAGGTTGTGTTAGAGAATCTACCCAATACGTCTGAGGGGTCTCTTCCCAAATGGGTCCACAGACCTTTGCTCCTCTTCCCCGGCGGAGCCTTTGGGAGGTGCCAGGAGAGACCTCCGAGGCTTCCCCCATGAGGGCAGTGGGAGGTGCCGCCCTCCTGCAGGCAGGGGAGGGGGCCAGACAGGATTCCAGAAAGGAAAGAGGAAAAGCCTACCCAGGAACACAGTGAGACAACCTGCATCGCAATCCTCAAACTGGAATTGTCAACAAAAGCAGCCAGAGGAAAACCTCAGACCTGCAGACACTGCGACCGGGGGCACAGGTCACGGCGAGGAGACTGGTGCATGCTGCCACGTCCCACCCAAGTCTCACATGTGGCTTTAACTCTGTAGTTTGTTTGCCATCCTGCATCCAGTTATCCAGGTGGAAGAAATGGATCCCTGTAGGGGCCACTGATGAGCATCAAGCGTGCAGCCAGGACTTTGCAGCTGATGGCAACGGGAGGCGAGGCGGTCAGATCGCAGGCACTCACTAGCTGGGCCCATCCTGGTGGTAGCCCCGTCAGCAGGGAGGAGGAGTCGGTCATGCTACAGCTTTGGGGGGGGGGGGGCTGAGTGGGAGGGGAGAGGGCATTTTCTATGCCTGGTTTTCTCTGTGCTCCATCTGGGAAGTGACTCGGACAGTGTGACCAGAGGGCAGAAGCCTTTCCCAGCTGCCCCTGGGAGGAACTTTTAGGAGAGCTCAGGAAGAGCGCCTCGGCTGTGGGAACAGGTGGTCATGGAGCAAGAAAGCGCCTGGTCTCTAGTCTGAGCTGGACAAGACTTCCTCACTATTGGTGACCGAGAGGAGCCAATCTCACCCCAGCAACAGGAAGTGATGTGCCATGACCACTAGTGACACCTGACTTGTTGGAGGGGATATTAAAGTTTTCGAGTTCAAGTTCCTTCACATATTTCTCAGAGCTGCGTGTTTCTCACAGTAATAAGCCTATTTTTCTCTTAAGAGGAAGAAAACTATCCCCAAGTAAGAACTGATCTCCCCTTCTGCCATGTCCAGTCCTCTGCATCCTTTTGAGTCTGGAGACAGGGTGGCTGTGTCCTGGGACAGCGGGGCACGGCTGCCCCACATCAGAGCGCTCCGCCCCTGCCCCCGCAGGACGAGGCCGGTTTCTCTGGAATTCTTGGATTCAGCGTCCGTATTTTTCAAAGCCCTCAGGAGTTCTAATGCGAAGCTTAGAGTAAACCATAGTCCTCAAATGCAAGGTTTTGATAGAAAAAAAAAATAAGGCCAAAGATTTAATTGGAAAAGTATATTTTTTTCATATTCACATAACATAAAAGCTACCAAGGGATTCCCCCCTCCCTGAACTTTCCATTAATAAAAAACAAAACAAATTCATACTAAAAACAGTAATGAGAAAATTCAGCCCAAAGTAGAATTTTTCCAGAAAGTTAGGGCAAGTGACAAAAAAAGCCTATCATTGAAAAAACTTCTTTTCCAGGAATTTCCTTTTAAATTTGTTTGCAGTGAATGTCTCATTTCACAGACGGATAAACAGCATTTGCCAAAAAGCCCCACCTCCGGCTGCTGCTGAGAAGCTTGGTGTCGGTGTCGAGTGGTGGAAATGCCCACGACAGAGTTAACTCAGGCTGACTCAATGTGGGCTTTAAAGAAAAAATGAACGAACGCTTAACAGTAAGAGCACCCATGAGTAACAAAATGAGTAGCAGCAAAGTGATTAGCTGAAAATGACTGTCTTGATAGCAAAGTCTGAGTGAAGGCTCATCCTGCAAACAACTTTCTAAATCAACCTTCCTTGTGATGGCAAGGAAGCAGATCTCCCTTAGATGATGCTACATTCTGCATGGTTCAGGCCGTGTCTCATTAGGTGATAATACGTTCTGCATGGTCCCGACCATCTCTCATTAGATGATACTATGTTCTGCATGGTCCAGGCCGTGTCTCATTAGATGATACCATGTTCTGCACAATCAGCTGTGACAGGAGTGGGAACGGTGTCATGGGACATATCAGGTACTGACCCAGCCTGAATGCATCAAGTAATTGTTACTCCTTCACTGTACTTTAATCTGGCACAAAACACTGACCTCACCCACAGCTTCACATCAGCCCTGTGATAAAGCAGAAATCCCTCAGGCTGCCATGCAAGCTCTTTCCTGATGATGTCACATGTGCCTTCTATTGGGTTCCAGGGAAGAGGCTCAATCACAAAGGAGAGCCCACGAGTCTCCCAAATGCTTCTGGGTTTTGCTTCTCTTCCACTGATGGGCTCTTCCTATAGGCTGAGCTCTCTTAAGCATTTACAGACTTTATCAAACGAGCTCCTTACCATAAACCTGGGAGATGGGCGTTAGTACTCCATGCTCCCCAGAACCTCCCGGTGAGAGACAGCAGGGCTTGCTCTCCAACATGAGCAATACCTATGCTCTCAGGTACGAGTGGAGCGGAGGTGAAGGGAGATGTTATTCTGGGGTCATGTGGTTTCTCTGGATCCTTTTTACTGAGCACAATGTCTGTGAGGGATTGAAGCAAAGCAACTCAGGGCGAGGCCGAGCTGGAACAGCTCCGCAGGAATGGGGGGAGGGCGTTCCTCCTGCAACATTGCTGTCTCACTGCTGAACTCAGAATTGGGTCATGGCGGTGACACTGGTCATGATGGGGTAACTTACGGGACAGCAAGGAAGGACCCTCAGATGAAAGTGCAGTCCACCCCTCCGATGCCATGGCTGGCCTATTTGTGTGTGCATGGCTTTTGTACCTCATCCCTCTGCTGGAATGCCCTTCCTACTCCTCACCCATGATCCAGTCTTGCCCTCCCTGCAAGGCCCACCTCAGATGCCACCTACTCCCCACCCCCAAGTCATCCCCTACTTCTGCATCGTGAGGTTAACTGCCTGTACTGGTTTGAATTGTCTCCTCCCCACCCCATATAAGTCTAAATTCTAGCCACTGGTACCTGTGAGAGTGACCTTATTTACAAATAGTCTTTGCAAATGTAATTAAGCTAAGGATTCTGAGATGAGGTCATCCCAGAGTATGGTGTGTTCATGAGATCTAGGAGACACAGGCATGAGGGGAAGCTATGGGGACATGGAGGCAGAGGCTGATGCCTCGACAAACCAGAAGTGCCAAGAATTCCCAGGACACTGACAGTGAGGAAGTGGCCTGGCAGACCCTCGCTCAGAGCCTCCCGAGGGCACTGACCCCGCAGACACCCCACACTGGACTTGTGGCCTCCGGAACAGAGAGAGAATATTCATCCGTGGTTTCAAGTCACCCGGTCTGTGGTGATTAGTCACCGCGGCCGCAGGAAACTACTACCCCACCTTTCTCTGCACTCTCCCTTGTCCCACCTGATTTCCTCTGGAGACCCGTCAAATGTGACTCCGAGTTTTACTGCTCACATCCACATCCACCTTCTCCGGGCAGATCCAGCTGGTACCCCTGGGTCTCTCGCAAGGCCTTCTGCAGCGCAGGTGCTCTGACAATGTCTGCAGAGCGTGCACGGGGAGTTGGAGCAAAGACGGACGGTTCATGCTCTGCAAGTGACTGGAATAACTCGGACAAAGGCTTGGCCTCTGTGTGGCTCTTCTCTCCATGGCAGGAGCCAGCCCAGTTAGTTCTGAGGCCGCTTTGTCACATCAAGACTTTGGGGCGCCCTCGTCTCACTAGTGCACTGCAGGCAGCCCTGGCTGAGGGGCTCAGTCCCGTGCTTCCCACTGTCCTTATTGGCAGCTTTGCCTGTTTTTCAAATGATCTCCCTAAGCCCTGCCTTCACCAGACGCACAGCTGGCTGAGGCCAGGGGGCACGACTTCCACTTCTTTGAATTTCCATCGCTTGGTACTAAGGACATAACAATGTCCAGTGAACATCCCTTAAAGCCCGTAAGGATTTGGTCTCCAATTAGCTTTTTAGGATCATTTTGTCTTATGTGTTCATTCTGGCCGCCCCTCCCCTGGCCTAAACTCTCCCACTGCCAGTCAGTGATGCCAACCTCCTGATTATGTGTTGAATTGCTCCTCCTCCCTGTCCCCTCAGATTTATGGCCTATTTTGGAGAGAATATATTTACAGGGATAATCAAGTTACGGTGAGGTCATCAGGGTGAGCCCTAGTCTGCTAGGACTGGCATCCCTTATAAGAGAAATCTGGACAGAGACCAGCGTGAGGGAAGGTGATGTGAAGTGAAGACCCAGGAAGACAGCTGCCTACAAACCGAAAAGCGTGGCCTTGAGCCGGCTCCCTCAGCCCTCCCCAAGGAGCAGCCTGCTGACACCTGATCTTGGACTTCAGGCTCCAGAACTGTGAGACAATCAAGCTCGGCTGTTTCAACCCTCCCCTCCCCCCAGTCTGTGTACTTTATCATGGCGGCAAGAGCCGACGAATACGCTGGAGTTCTCCGACATCAGCCCTCCCTCCAGCCTTTGCATGTGCTGGATGCCCGTCTAATGCTACGCATGTAAAAGCTCAACTCTTGCTGAGCACAGCTACATGGGAGACTGTGCTGGGAGGGTTACGTGCACGACCTCATTTAATTCTCCCAACAACATGGCACCTGGGAGTTCTTTTCCCTAAAAAGAAGTGTTGCGTGTGGGTTGGCCGGTACTGACGTTATCAATGGAATTCGCCTGGCTGGACCGAGAAGAGCAGTTACATGCTTTCCTAATGTCCCAGTGACCACGTGGGCACCCCAGTCTGGTCCAGCTGACACCGGGGCATCTCTTGGTCACCTGATATTGGATGGGTGGGACTTCAAAAATTAGTAAGAGAAACCATTTTTGTGATTTAGAGGAAGCTGCTATGGAAAAAGGAGGTCCGTGAGACGCCCAGTTTGAAAGCCTCTTACTCCATATGACAATGGGGTGTCTGTGCAACAAGGGAAGTGGATGGCTTATGGGTCAAGTGTTGAGATCGGTGCTGGGCACATGCTAAGCCTATGTAACTGTTGGCTGATGTTATTCGTATTGCTCTGAGAATTCTCTGCCGGGGAGTGTGTCACAAATGTTAGGTTTAACTCCTCCCTTGCATACACGAGCTGACCCTATGAAGTTTATAGGATCCTAGTCATCTACTGCAGGGTAAAGTGGAAACTATTTTGGAAGAATAGTATAGCAAGTAAAGGAAGGTGACACAATGCCGACCACTTCCTCCCAAGCCCGAATCTGTGGCTACACACTTTGCAGACCCTAGTTCCGTATAGTGATGCTCAGTGAGCATCTAGGTTCTTACGTGTGACCCCAAACCTCCCAGGTACACCCGGACCTCCTCATGGCCGCAGAGAGAGCCCTCTTCTTGGCCCCCTCCGCTGCAGGTGCATGTGTGTGCTCTACACCATAAAACCCATGTCCATTAAGTGGTTCTCCAGCACAGTTTGGAGTAAGCTGGGAGTTGTTGGGAAGTTTCTGAAGAGACCAAGATCAAAACTTTGAGGGACAATTCCAACCTTATCAACCATCTTGGCCAGGAAGCCCATCTTCCCTCACCTGGAGTTTCTCTTCCAAGAAAAAACACTTGTAAGCGGTATTTGTATCAGGTACCTGCTAAGAGCTCAGAATCTCATCGAAGCTGCCTCACTCCTCCAGCCTCAACTACATGTGCCAGCAACTTGTTTATTCCTCCTCACAATTCTGCACAGCAGATACAGCTATTTCCTCAACAGAGGAGGACGGACCAGGATAGTGCTTGTGCACAAGGACATCAGGACTTTGACATACACAGGCCCGCGATCCGTAAGCGGGCTTCTCGCAGCGTGACTGTAATCAAGAAACCAGCACCCATTTCAGCTCTGTGGTTGAAGCCTTGGTCGCTCTGACCTTCTCCTGGAGGAGGGGAGAGGGCAGCTCCGTTGCCATGCCAACCTTCCTGAGTGACAGACTTCCTCAATGGGCTGAGTGCTCACACCTGGGCTCTAAGGAACAGACATGCTCCTGTCTAACCAACACCTTATAGGGAAAGAAAAGTCAGAGTTGGCCTGAGTCCTAGAATCAGTAGTAAACTACCAAAATCAACCATATCTCCGCCTTTCTGATCTTTGCTCACAATCTGCTTTTTACTCCTTAAAGTAACTGACTGGTAGAAAATGCAGGAAAAAGCAACCAGACTCAGAGGCAGCCCTCGGCTAGTGACGGTGCAGACCCTCCCCTGATTCTCGAGGGGAGACGTCTTCACACTCTGCTGTGGGGACAGGATAGTCCTAAGTAATTAAGGGGCCAGGATCTTGGTGCTGTAAACCCGCCACTGAACTGGAGGCCCTCACGGAAACTCGGTGACACAAGGCTAGAGGCCACCGTGCAGAAGACAGTGTTTCCTCTGCTGGTGATGAGGTTGTGTCCCCATCCCACTCTCCCCCTTTGTCACGGGAGACCCCTAAGTCAGAGAGAGAGGTGGCTTTGGTTTGAATCTGCAGCTCTTAGAAGAGCTGATAAAACCCAAAACACTCACTTGAAAGAATACATGCACCCTACAGCCACTGCAGCGTTATTTACAACTAGGGGCCCGGTGCACAAAAATTTGTGCACTCGGGGTGGAGGGAGTCCCTCAGCCCGGCCTGTGCCCTCTCACAGTCTGGGATCCCTCAGTGGATATCCTATGATGGCCCCAGTCT
>PVJC01018181.1:0-31613 GCA_004026665.1 Murina feae | reverse complement strand
CCACCACATTACTGTTCTGTGATGGAGTCCTTTTTTGTTTGTTTTTTTGTTAATCCTCACCTGAGGACATTTTTTCCACTGAGTTTTAGAGAGAGTGGAAGGGATGGGGGAGGGGAGGAGAGAGACATCTATGTGAGAATACTTTGATTTTGCTTCCCATACTCAGGACTGAACCCACAACCCAGGTATGTGCCCTTGACTGGGAATCGAACCCACAACCCTCTGGTGCACAGACCGGTGCTCTAACCACTGATCCATACCAGCCAGGGCAAGTTCTTGTCTCTTGAAGAGGAGCTTGAGGTCCTCAGAGGGCTCACAGGAATAGTCTCAGGTTGCAGTCTCAGGCTGGGATATGAGGGTTGCAAGTGTCTCCGTCCCCAGGTGGGTGTCACTGCAACCTGAGACTAACCCTGTGAGCCCACCCGAGGGGGGCCTCATAAGAAGTGGGTTCAATTCAAGATAAGTGAACCCACCGGTCATTGCAGCCGGCGTTCCTGAAGCTGGGGTGCTTCATGAGCCTGATGTGGGCCCTTCCATCTGGGCTGTAGCTGGGGTTCAAGAGACACCCCGACTTTAACTAGGCGTGTCCCCCCGGTTGGCTTGTGTCGGTGGTCCTTTCCCTGGGCGAGCGGGCGGGGAGTTGGTCTGTGCTCCTGTGAGCTTGTGTGCCTGTCCCAGATCCATGGTGTGAGGCTGGAGGGTTTCCGCACCTGCTAGCAGCTCAGGTCTGAGGAAGGGCCGCCCGGGGCCTCCGAGGGCTCACGTGTAGCTTTCCCTTGGGAGCAGCTCTTGTTCTCATGAGCCCTACGGGCGGCATAGGCCCAGGCTCGGGTTTCTCAGCAGAGCGTCCTTTCCAGGGTTGGCTAGCTTCCTGCCTTCCCTGGCACTGGGGGCCATGGCGAGTGTAAGTGACAGCTGACACCTGGAGCTGAGCCCGCTGTTGTGCAATCTTGGCTACGAAGAGGGCCCACGGTCGCTCTGGAAGCTTCTCTGGAGCCAAACCTCAGGTTTCCCTCAATAGCTACTGGGACCCCTCGGGAACCTTCTCTGTTGTGGTGGGAAAGGCCTCCATCCACCCCAAACACTAGCAAATGTCCCAACCCACACCAGGGAGCGTCTTAGGGAGATGAACCTGCCACCCATCCGGTGATGTGTTGTGTTGGCGTTAAGGGGGGAGGGGAGGCGACCCTCCTGCTGGCAGTTATCTCAGGGCAAGTACACAGCCGGGGGTCCCACCTTTACCGTTTCAGAAGCCCCTGCATCACAAACAATGGGGATATGAGGGGTGCAAGTGCATCGCCCCCAAGTGGGTGTCGCTGTGGAGCATCCTCAAGTATTTCCATTCTGAGATTTGAGGTCCTAAGTGTTTTTATCTCTTCACAGGCAGCCTGCAGGGTTTCTAGAGAACCCATTCTTCAGGGCCCAGGAGACCCCCCTGGTGCGGGAGGGGAGAGGAGGGCCGCCTGGGGCTGCGGGAGTGGGGAGCAGAGCTGCCTGCTGCGGGGGGTGAAGACGGCCTGTCCTAGCGGGTCTGCCAGTGCACCGCCCACCTGCGGTTTCACCAGTGTCCCCTTTCTGTGGCCCGGCGGGCGGCGTATTCCTGCAGCGTCTTGGGGGAGTGTTGCTGCTGCCGGGAGTTGTAACACTTCTTTATGGTGTTGCTGGGGGAGTTTCCAGCTGTTGAAGTCCTCCTCCTTCCAAACAGCAGCGTGGCATGTGATATGGGAAACCCCACACTGAATCGGTGTAGACATTAACTCACACAGACTCAGAGTGAGTTATCTACACAGACTTAGAGATATTAACTCACTCTGAGTCGGTGTAGATATTAACTTGTAGCATTTAGCCAAGGTTGAGCTAATTGAAGAAGGAACTCCCTGTGATGGATAGCAGCTGCTCTGCCTTCAGAGAGATCCCCCGTAGATTAGCACCTGTTCGTTCGAGGGCAGAAAACAGGACAAGCAGAAACTCCCTAAACCGCATGATAAAGTGTTGAAGTTTCTCATCCTTGCACCCTAGTTGGCCTAAAGCTTTGCTTCCTGTGTGTATTCACTAATCAATCATTGCCAAACCCCCTGCGGGGATGAAAGGGGGCTTGCTGCAAGTGTCCGGCGCTCACGCCACTGGCTGCTGTCAGGGAAGCGTGGGCCCGCGCTCCAGTGTGCACTAAAGGCTTCATAAGACTTCAGCTTGGCTCTGGGGTCGTCACTCCTGGGGAGCCCATGACACACTGGAGGTTTTCTCGAACCCGCAGCCCTACGAGGGCTCGCTCAGCCTTCTGGGCCGAGGTATTAGGCAAGGGTTCTGCCTCCATGTTTCCGGAAAGCTGACGGGGGCATACCCCACCTCTGACCTCACTGGTGCCCACTGCTGCTGCCCGTGACCCATTCCGCTTCAGGGTTGGTGACGGCTCATCCTTTAGGTCAGGCCTCGGGAATGTGCTTGAGTGGCTTCTGTGCAATGGCGTGTGAGCTGGATTTCATGTGGGAGGAGGCAGGATGGAGTTTGGCAAACCTTTGGGGTTAACTTGGGAAAGTCCGGGGGGGGGGGCTGGTGTTTTCTTAGCCTCCCCCCCCCCCCATTCCCCAACCCCCCCCCCCCCCCGGGAGCACTGATGCCCCTCAATCCTAGCACAGCTGTCCCTGGTGGGGCTGTGCTGCCTAGGGGAGCCAGCCTCTTGCGTCTCCACCAGGAGAGCAGCGGCTGCCCCAGCTGGAAACAGTGGTGCAGCCAGTGCTGTGGGTCGGGCTGGTTTGGGAAGTAGGAGCCGCCTGCAGTGGGAGCCAGTTCTCGGTGAGGACGCCAAGGGCTGCTCTGCTGCTCTGCTGTGCAGGCGTTTCTGACTTGGCAGCCCTAAGGTGGGTGCACACTTCATCTGGCTTCAATGCCTCGGAGCTCGGTGCATTCAGGGGTCCAGTCTGCAGGCTCCGTGTTGCCTGTCGGCGTCTCCCTGAGGTTAGCAGTCAGCCCCAACCTGGTACCCACAGGCGACAGGAGCCAGCCGTTCCTGAAAGCTCAAAGCTGTCGCTCATTTGGTGGGACTCCGAGGGCCAGCATGACCTGCTCTCTTCCAGGGATGGCGTCCGGGCTCTTGGAGTGAATAGGTGCCCAGATACAGGGCTGCTGGGAGTTATTTGGGCCTTTTGGGGGGGGCTCTGTATCCTCTCTCTGTGAGGACACTTAATGCAGATGGAATATTTATCTGCGTCCTCTTCGTTAGAAGTCAGTAAGTATCTCCCTATTGTAGGAGGTCCCACTGGCTGATCGGGTTCCCTCGGTTCCTCACCAGGGCGCCTCCGGGGGAGGGAGCGTGGGGAGGGGGAGTCGGCCCAGTATGTTGGCAGGTTTCCGGGCTTCAGGGTTGGTTGCTCAAAGGCCAAGTGCTAGGAGTCGGGAGGAAGCCTGTGGAAAAGGCACCTGCACTGTCCGGGGCAGCAAGACCTCACTTCCAGGGTTTGCGCTGAGATAGAGCGGGGGCTGGATAGAGGGTGCACCGCAATTGCAGCCCCTGCACTGCCCCGGGGCCTCACACCAACCCTGCCCTCCGCCTGGCTTTAGTGCAGGGAGGGAGGACGGGGCATCACGTGGGGACTGGCAGGGCCCGAGAAGCCCACGCTATAAGCATTCTCAAGGAGAGGGTCCCTTTATGACCTCAGGTTTGAGAGGGTCTGTCTCTCATTAGGGAGGCACCCTGGTGTTAGGGGATGGGGGGGGGGAGGTTGTTTGTTGCTCTGCCCGGTATTCTAGTTTCCATACCTCGGGCCTGACTCAGACGAGGACAGATTCTGGAATGTTGCTGATGTCCGGCTCAGGATGAGAAGTTAGATTGGCCTCATCAGGCACAGCCGCGAGGGCACCTCATCTTCTGTGGCCTAGCATGGGGCACCTGGAACCACAGGAAAGGCCGGAGGCTGCAGCCGAGGATGAGGGAAGTGGAAGTATCGAGGTGCCATTCACCCCCTGATCACACAGGTTTTGGGAGAAAGAGGCCTGGTGAGCGAGGGGAGCAGGGCAGCCGTGTCTAAGGAACGTGTCATGGGCTGACCCGCCACGTCAGGGTCAGAGCTCCTGATGGTGGATGGTTGGTGGGGGCGGTGCGAGGCCTCGGCACCATCGATTCCTGGGGGTTTCGACTGTCATTGGTTTAGAGGGACCAGGTTCCTTTTGGACACGCGCTTCTCCGATGGCCTCCCTGTCGTGGAGGCCGTGGTCCTGGGGGCAGCGCGGGTCTGCTGTGGGCACTGGGTCTTCCAGGGCCCTGTCCGCAGGAGTGGCATCGCCCCTTCACTTGCTGGAGCCTGGGGCTGGCTAACCCTGAGGCAGCTGGGACTTGTGTTTGGTCGGAGGCCTTGCTCTTCCTCAGGGGTTGTGGGCCCCCAAGGCTAGTTTTCGTCATTTTCTTCTAATGCCTAGGGCTGCAGGCTCAGGGCGATGGCTGCGTACTTTCCAAAGCTTCTGTTATTCGCCCCGAAAAAGCAGCGCAGGGTCTTCATCCCTCCCCCGAGTGAGCTCCCGCACGTTATCGTATTGGACAGGCTTAACGGAGCATGTTCTGAAACGCGCTGCCCTGTGGGCCGGGCGTCCCTTCACTCTCCTGCTTTACTGTCCCAGGTTGGTGCACCCGGTCAGGGCCCCGACCTGGCATCCGTCTCCCTGGTCACTGTGTGCGATGTGAGCCACAGGCTAGCTCCGCACCGGCCCTCAGGGCTCCTATCACGCTGGCTTCCCACGCCCCGCTGCGTCAGGGTCAAGTGGCTGAAGCCCTGTGGGCCTGGCAGGGGCCTCGCAGAACTGACCGGCTCGCTGTGCAGGGGCCAGATCAGAACAGAGGAGCAGCCTGCACCCGGATGAGCCCCCTCTAGGCCTCCAGTTGCTCCCTCCCTCAGAGGTAACAGGCCCGGGTGTGGGTGACACTCGATTTGCTCCCAGCAAGGCTGGACGGCATACAGGGGCAGGTGCAGCGGCTCTGCAGGGGAAGAGGGGTAGGAGGTGGGTTATGCTGGGGGACCAGCAGGTTGGAAGGCAGGCCGTCCCACCCGGGGCTTGGTGTTGTTCCATCTCCTAGGGGCAGAGGCAGGCATCTCCATGGGACTGAGAGAAAGGGGTCTTCTAGCTCATCTAACAGAAACTGTGGCGACACACCTTCTAGAAGACTCCCCGGGTCCTCACCTTGGTAAGGGGCCGACCATCTCATCGGGGGTTCACTCCAGTCGCCTTCATTTTTGCCGTTCTAAGTGGAGAACAGGGTTATAACTCACGAGACCCATTTCCCGCCCCGAGTGTACAGTGGGGCCAGGCGGTCACACAAGAAACCGAGGCACGTATGATCCTTGCCCTTAAGATCGCCCAACTGTTAGGGAGACACCCCAGGGGGCGTCCTGGGGACACTCTCGGTGCCACCCATCGTGTCTCTTTTCACCTGGTTGACACAGCTGAAGAGGAACTATGAGGCCACGGTACCAGGTTGTAGGGCCGGGGACGAAGCGTCCGTCCAGTTAAGGGCCCAGTCCCGGTGAGAAGCAGCCTGGTTGGCAAGGAAGGGAGATAGGGAAGGCTGCAGGAGGTGTCTAGGGAGGGGCTGCAGAGGACTTCCTGGGGGAGCCTGACCTCAGTGCTCCAAGCCGAGGCCCAGGACAGGGTGTGAGTCAGGGAAACAGCCTTTTCTGGGAGCCCAGCTAGTGGCCTTGAAGTCTGAAGGGAGTGGAGGAGGTCAGGCCGTGGACAGAGCAGGGGTCTGAGAAGGAAGAAAGTCTGTAGGAAGCTGACAGGACAAGGGCTCCCCTGGGATGTCAGGGAACTCAGCCCTCACTCACAGGGGCCCTCGGCCAGGAGTCACCTGGGGACCCTCCTGTGGGCGGTCACTGTGCCCCAAGGGTGGACTTGCTCACGGTCAGTCAGGCCCTGTGTTGGCGAGGTGCTCAGAGGATGGTTCACTCTGCTTTGGCAGGGGACTAACTGCCCCCCTACGCCCCCCCCCACCCCCAACACTGAGAAAGGCGAATTAGATGCAGAGAGGAAAGAGGCAAGAGGCAAACACAAGCCCTGCATGGCCTCCCTTTTGTGCGAGCACGTTGATGAAAGCTTAGGGCAAAGAAAGCAAAACCACGCACCTGGAGAAGGAGGGCACACGCCGCTCCCTCTGTGCTGGGGGTGCATCTCTCCGCTCCCTCTGTGCTGGGGGTGCATCTCTCCTACAGGTGAGAAGTTTAGGGGCTGTCCCGGAGGGCTGGTTTCTGAACAGAATAGCCATTAGACTTCCGGTGTGTCTGTTAGTGTGCAATGTATCAGAATAAGCATACAGTAGGGTCAGGGGTCATCTCTGGTAGGCTCCTCTCTGTCCTGGGTTAGTCTGACTCTGATTGGCTTTTGGGTTGGTGTCTATCTTTCTGACTGAGGTGGCTGGCATGCTGCTCTGAGATGGCTTTGCTTATGAGGAAGAAACTGGTCTTGAAAGGAATGTGGGGCCATAAAACCGAACAAAGCCCTGCCCTGCGGGAGGGAAGGGGCGCTTTGTTCTGAGGCTGGCACCTAGAGACACCTGGGGTAGGGTAGATGAAAAGAATTCTCCCTTCAGGGCCTTGGGGGGGGAGGGGTATATTTGCAAATCAATAACTCGAGGGGCAGTTATAAGCAAGGTTTCTACGTGTTAGGGCGCTCTGGATTTGGGATTTTTGGACTCCCCGGAGACCGCACACGTTCTTAAAACTGATTTCTCCACCTCTTCAAAGCATCGCTTAGTTTTTTTGGTCTTTCTGCAACACTTAGGGGACAGAGTTTTAGGATGGATCCTATGTAAAGGCTGGCTGTGAATTACTCAGTTTCAGCCTTTGTTCAGCCATTTGTCTGTTTCCTCATTCCCCCTACAGGGAGCTTTCCTAGCTTCTTACCTGCCTGAGTCCCAGGCAGACACTCGGTTTCTGGAACCTGACCCTTTCTTCTTTCCGGTTCTCCGGCTCCTTTCCAATCATGAAGCCCTGAGGGCGTCAATTCTGGCCCTCATCTAACTGCCTTCAGAACAAAGCCTCAGGTGTGTTGCCACAGGTTGGAGTTTTCCTCACTCTCAAGAGGACATCTGGATGCCAGTCGTATTTCAGTCGTACTTCCTGGGAGCCCCTGGGGAGCCAGGTCTTCGGGCACTGGCTTCCCTGGGACTCCGGGCAGGGGCGCAAAACCTCTATTTTCTTTGCATTTGATTGGGCTTTGATGTGCACAGGTGTCTGGACCCATTCAGTCCCATAACATGATCTCTGTTGTAAAATTTGTCAGTGAAAATACTACCTTGGTATTGGGACAGGTTGGGTCCCTCCTGACGGGACCGGTTTCCATCTGTTGGCCCTGAAACCTGGGCCAGTCACAGCCAGACAGGGTGGCACCGGTAACCGAAAGGTACTTCTTTATCAGGCAAAAACTGCCTCAACCCTAACGCATCCCATTCAGCCCCAGAAGGAGTGCTGCGCGGTTTACCCTCATTGTGACAGTGAAAACATGCCTGGGTGGAGGAGGGACACCAATGAGATGCCACGCGTGAGGAAGCATGTTGTTGCTCTGCTCAGGCGCCAGAGTCCCGCTGCACACTCAGGCGTCACCGGACGTCATCACTCCAGCCTCGCTCCTTCACACTGTGCCCGCCTTTGTTCGAGGGGCAGCACCCCTTCCCTTCACGCGGGACGAACGTCTTTGTGCCCGTGAGCAACAGCAAACCCCTCACCTGCGAACGCGTGTGTGTGGCCAACTGTTAACGAAAGAACATGCAACCCTGTAAAGAAGTTTATTTGAACCAAACTGTCAACAATTGCCAGGAAGCAGACTCTCGATGGACTGGGATGGTGCTCCAGAGAAGGGCGGTTTTCATCTATTTTTAAACGGTGCAATCAAAGGAGGAGACGTAGTGGGTTACATGGCATCATGGTGATAGGCTAGAGAGGTGGGAGAAAGCAAAGGAGCATGGGAACCTCTGGGGTTGGATAGAGTAAAATGATTGACACACACTTCTTTTACTCAGGTGGGTACAGGGTAGTTAACAGTCAACAGTTACCATGATGACAATAACAATGAAGGAGTCTGTGGTATCTTTCTTGGCACCCAGGGCATTTGGTTGTGCCCTCAGGGGTCCAGAAAAAAGGGAAGTTACACGGTACCCTGACATTTTAATGATATTTTATCATAGATGCAAAAAGACAATAAGCTCAGTTAAGGTAAAGGTTGACCTTGTCAGGCAAGGAAGTGACCACCCACCATAACTGCTTTTCATGTTTAATTTCAGGCCATCCTTTGTGGTGACTTCAGGTCTCTGAGTTTGAAACTCTCATGCAGGCCTCCCCTGAGCTGGTCAGGTCAGCACGTGGCCCCTTTCCTCCACTGAACTCTCTTGATTTCCATCTGGGGGTTCCCAAGAACCCAGACACCAGTAACAGTATGATGACATTTCACAAGTCATCTAAACACAGTTGTTAAGAGCAAGTTAGTACATAGATGTGAGTAGAATAAAAATTAGGTGAACTCTTCAAATACTTGCCCTAATCTGTTCAGTAACCTGAAACTTTAGAGTCAGTCAGAGTAGGAAAGTAAGACTGCAATTTCAATCAGATACTGAACAAGGTTGCAAGCCCCCCACCCCATTTTCCTTTTCAAAATAATGAAAATATGTTGAATATCTAGATTATTTTCCAGTAGGATACTTAGTGAAACATCAATTGCTAAACATTGACATTGTAGGGGCCAGCAGAGGACATTGGCTCAGGCGGACTAGAAAGTCCTGAATGAGGACGTGGCCCCACCCTCATTTCCTAGAGCAGCCAGCAGTCACCCTATCCCACACAACAGGAGGCAACCGCACAGAGGGGAAACAGCAGGCCAAGGGGAGACGGGCAGCTTACAGCCCACAGCCTCAGGCCAGCACTAATCACTCTGAAGGACAATGAACTCCATCTAATCAGACTGGAACACCTACATTTCCCAGCCTCCTCCACTTGTGCTTTTCAGGAATAAAATTCATCCCCGAGGACAGTGGAGGCTGAGTCCTAACCCTCCCTGGTTGTGGCTCCATCCCCCCATTCCTGCTAATAAACTCCTCTTTTACTTGCTTGCTGTGTCCGCCTATTTCCTTGAGCGACTTACATCTTACATATTGGTGCCAAAACCCGTGTTCAGGCAACCGGCTGAGGCCCACTCTTGCCCCTCTGGGTGGTCTCGGAACCGGCCCCAATCCCCCTCGAACCCAGGAGTCCCTCAGGGTTTTAGTTCAGTGGCTAGAGCCCATCTGTCCCTTTTCTCTCTCCCCCTGCCCTTCCTCAAAACCGCCCCACTCCCTCACCCTTCGCGGGAAGGGAAGTCCCCTTTTCTGGAACTGCACCAAGGTTTCCTCTTTTCCTTTGGGCGACCAGACACTGGGACCTCAGACAGACTGTGAGAGTCCGTGGAGCTCCTGTGTTCCTCCTCGTGTCCGGGGAAGACCCCCAGCCACGCACCCTGCACGGCTGGACTCCTGCCCCACCCCTCCATCCCCATCCCAAGCTCCCTAGCACCTCTGGTAGGGCTGGGCACTCATTTCCCTCCTCTCCCGGTCATTCTTGTCGCATCTTGTTTTGAGTGCTCCCACAACCCTGGGCTAGTCTCTGGGGAACTCTCCTGCCCCTGCAGAACCCTGAGTCGCCCTCCCAGCCACCTCCTGAAGCCTCTTCCCTCCTCCCCTGCCTCCTCGCCTTCTCCTTTGTTCCCAAGGACCATTCTGATGATGCGAACCACACTTTCACACAAGGACACTCATTTGCCGGGTGAGTCTTTGACCCTCGATAGTATTCTCTCTGAGAGTTTTGTTTTGGGGGCCACTCAGGCCCCACTTTCAGCCTCCCACGTGAGACTGCAAAGCTGAGCGCCAGTGGAAACTCCACTATTTCTTTCTGGGGGGGCTCTCTCCTTGGGGACGCCTTTGGCAAAGTCCATCCACTCATACCAAATCCTCGCTGGCGACATGGGGACGCCTGTCTCACCGACTGGATTCCTTGGTCGTGGTCATTAAGTCTCACCCCCGAACCCCTATCTCCCTCATTCCTTTATTCCCATCACCTACACGCTCTGGGGACTTCACATTCGCTTCCCCCAAAAGACACTCCCCTTGGATGCTTGGTCCACAGCCTCTCTACGCCTACATCAAACCAAAGGCTTCTTTTTCATTCCAACATGCCTGGCCACCTAACCTTTAGAGAACCAGAGCCGATGGCCGGAAAGTGCACTTTTGATTTCTAAATCCTATCTGATCTCGACGATTTCACTTAATGGCAAGTGGCCCGAGGTTCCTTATGTGCAGGCTTCGATCTCGTCCTTCCCCCTGTCGGTTCATCACATCTTTTCAGATCCTACTTCTCAAGGAAAAGCCCCCCAAAACTCAGTCCCCTCCGATAATCAATAGGACACCAGCTGATGACACCCACCCCCCCACAATGTTACTTCCTTTGCCCCTGCAGACCATTCTCCCCCATTAATCCCCTCCGTATGTAAGCCCTCTTCCCCTTCTTCTTCCTCAACCTCACCCTCCGCCCCCCTTCACTTCACTTTTTTTAAAGCCCCTTCTCAACCCATCCTCTATCCCCCTATGCCCTCTAAGGACCCTGCACCAAGGGAGCCTGTCACTTCCACTCAAACCTCCATGCCATCTCCCCCTAATACTCGTTCTTGGGGTCCCCCTCCCCCTGAGACTAAAGCTCCCACCCCCTCCATCTGCATCCCCTAGGGGAGGCTGCAGGACGACAGAGCATCCTGAGGTGAGAGATCTCACACAAATAGAAAAGAATCTAGGCTCCTTCTCAAATGACCCAACCAAATTTACAAAAGAATTTGAATACTTAACTCAGACATATGGTCTGACTTCTCAAGTTGTCCATGCCACCCGTACCTCCACAGCCACCCCAAGGGAAATGACTGCATCTGGGCAGCTGCTACAGCTCCCGCAACAAAGTATTCGCTGAAAATCCAGACGAATTTAGGGGAATGCAGGGCATAAACGCAATTCCAGCAGGAGCCAGGCTGGGACTGTCAGGAGCTTCCTCCCTCCCCACTCCCCCACCGGAAGAGGATAGTGCATTTCCTCACTTTTTCTTTCAGAGGGAATTCCAAAGGCAGGATTTAAAGCCATCAACTATGACAGAGTCTCAGAAATCACCCAAAATCCAGACAAAATCCTGCCGCCTTTCTAAACCGCATCACGGAGGCCAGAGTAAAATATACAATATAGCCCCGCATCCCGGGAGGGAGCCCCCTTTCTCCATATTTCATAGCCATTCAGCACCAGATACTCACAAAAAACTACAAAAATCAGAACAGGGCCTCAGTCGCCCCAGCAAGAACTTGTACAGGCTGCTTTTAAAGTTTTTACTAACAGACAGGAAGAAAGGGAACAGGCAGAAAGGCAAAAGGAAAGCGAGAGGAAAGGGAGGCAGCCTGAGAGAAGGCGAGACAGGAAAGAGATGATGCCTGCTATTTGCTTCTCGCCACCACGGCACTAAGAGCACCCGGACAGGGTCGCCGTAGGAGATTCCAGGGCTCTCATATTTAAAATCGTCTTTCTTGAGATATTAATGTTTATTGCATGTAACGTGATTATATTTAAGATCGTTTTTCTTGGCCAACAATCTATATAAAGCCATCTCAGGGACTCTTCACGAGCCAATCCATGATCTGAATAAAATATTCCTTTAACAAGTTAAAAACTACTCTCACGCAGGCCCCAGCCTTAGCCCTCCCTGACCCCAGGAAGCCCTTTACACTTCATGCAGACACCCTGATGAATTCGCCTTAGGAGTCCTCATATGCACTTACGGCCCTGACCAGCCCTGACCAACGGTCCGTGGTTGGCCTGCCTGCTTAGGGCCCTGGCTTCCGAAGCCCTGCTCATACCAGAGACACTCACACTGGTGCCCTATGCCAATCAGAGTATTTTCTCCTCATGACCTTGAACCTTTATTAACCCACCAAGCTATCACCAATGTATCTCCCTCCTGACTACAAACCCTACATGTGCAACTACTTCTTAACCCTCAGGTCCAAATCTCACACAGCCCCCACCCCCCAAATCCAGCAAGGTCTCTCACGACAGACAAGTCCATCCACCCTACACAATTGCCTAGACATAACAGAACACTTCTTACGCCCCTTCCCTGATATCAGAGACACTCCCTACCGCCACCCGTCATCAATTGGTTTATTGACGGCAGTGCACTGAAGGATCCCTCTAAACAGGCTGGATATGCCCTGGTTTCCTCACAGTCTGTAATCGAATCTGGCCCCTTTCCACCTGGCACTTCCTCACAAGCAGAGGTAATTGCCCTTACTCTCACTAGACACAAACCCACAAATGTCTACATTGACTCTAAATATGTCTTTCATATCATCCATTCTCATATTCCTATATGGAAAGAGAGAGGATACCTCACCTCAAAAAGCTTGCCAATCACTAACAAAACACTCATCATCAAACTCTTCCAAGCAGCCCAGTTGCCCACTCAAATAGTAGAGGACGCCAGACCACAAAAGACCCAATCTCAGAGGAAAACAATAAGGCAGAGGTAGAGGCTAAAAGATAAGCACAGGAACCCATATCTTCTCAACCCCTTGCCATACCTCCTCAGGCCCCAACATATGCCACTCAAGAACAGACAGACCTCACTCAACTCGGTGCCTCCCTCAATGCAGGATGGTTTTATCTAAATAATAAGATTATTCTTCCAATACAACATCCTCGAGAAATTCTCACAAATCTCCACTATCAATTCACATGGGACCTAAGCCTTTAACTGCCCTCCTATCCCAGACCATCTTACCTTCATCCCTTTACTCTGACCTACTAGGCATAACCAGATCTTGCCCCACATGGCAATGAACTTCTCACAAGGAGGGCTTAGGCCCTCCTCATGCCCCTCCCACCCAGCCAGGGGATGAGTCCCGGGACAGGGTTGGCAAGTTGACTTTGCACACCCACCACCCATCAGGATGAGGTACTTGTTGGTGTTTGTTGACACCTTTACAGGGTGGGTTGAGGCCTTCCCCACATCTTCGGAAAAGGCCACCCAGGTGGCTGAAGCCCTGTTGCAAAGCACCATTCCCCGATTCAGCCTCCCCACAGGGCTACAGCCTGACAGTGGCCCTGCCTTTATTTCTAAAATTACTCAACAGGTTTCCCAATCCTTAGGGATTAAATGGTGGCTCCACCTACCATATAGATCCCAGTCATCAGGAAGGGCTGAATGAATGAATGGCATCCTCAAACTACACCTCACTGAGCTCAGCACCCAGACACAACTTCCCTGGCTGAGATTGCTATCTCTGGCCCTCCTCAAGATCAGGTCCACGCCCCGTCAGCCACACATGCTCAGCCCTTTGAGCTCAGGTACTGTAGACTCCTATTGATGGGTAACTTACCACCTCCTGCTTCATCCTATGGAACTAGCTCCCAATACTAACACAGACACGCCCCCTTCTGAGGGAATGGGAAGAGCAATACTCCCTCAGGGCACACAGAAAACCAGGCACCAACACCTCCCCAGGGGACTATGTGTACTTGGAAACCCTACACCCCAAGTCCCTAACCCCATTATGGATGGGCCCCCACTTGGTTCTCCTCACCACACCGACCTCAGCTAAATTAGTAGGCATAACCCCATAGATTCACTTACCCAAATTAAAACTCATCTACCAACTTGCAGAAACAGAAAACTCCACGCTGCCACCAGTACTGGAAGACCTCACTGACCCTCCACTTCATCACATGTGTACCCCCACGGGAGACCTCACTAAAAATCTCCAAAACCAAACCAAATGTCCAGTGAAATACGTGATCAAGCTCTCATACCTACAACAATCAGTGACGACCTGTTTTGGTTCGACCCAGGCCATCACCCCCACACAGTGGAAGCCATCTTCGAGCTCATCACGGATCTCGGGCTTCAGGGAGACCTGCAGGATTTTTCTTTTGACCCCATCTATCTCTTCACCTTCCTATTATTTCTAATCCTAGCAGATCTCCTGACCTTCTAAATGGCTTATCTAGCAATCCTCTTTCACCTCCTCCTCTTTTTGTGTTGTTGCAGAAAGACCAAAAAACTAAGCGACACTTTGAAGAGGTGGAGAAATCACAGTTTTAATAATACACGCACGTACTCTGGGGTTTGTCCGAAATCCCAAATCCAGAGCACTGGTAACACGCAAGAACCTTGCTTTGTAACTGCCCCTCGAGTTCATTGATTTGCAAATATACTCCCTCCCCACAAGGCTCTGAAGGGAGAATTCTTTTCATCTACCCTCCCCCCAGGTGTGCTTAGGTTCAGGGCTCAAAACAAAGCCCCCTGCCTTACTGCAGGACAAGGTTTTGTTTGGTTTAATGGCCTAACATTCCTTGCAAAACCAGTCTTCCTCCTCAGTGTACACCAACCTACTCCATACCTCTTAACCATCTCCTAAGTCCTCACTACCTCTCCAAAACCCTCAACTGGACACATCACCTTCTCAACTCCACCAACCCCACTCTCACACAAGACTGTTGGCACTGTCTTCCCCTCTCATCAACCAGCTACACAGCGGCCCTCACCTCCTTGCATGCATGGGCCAACTCCAATCTATTCTTCCACTTTAGAATACACAGAGGGTCCCCATTCCAACTCATGCACCTCAGTGAACTTTATGACTTTAAAATCACCCAGGAGACACAAGGCACTCTCACGGGCAGGGCAGTCCAATGAGTCCAGTCATATTTAAATAATATAACCCAACACTCATCCAACAAAGTCCCCATCCTAGGACCAGTAATGAACAACACTGTCCTAACCTATCAAGCTCCTCTCTGCATCAACAGGACACACCTTACAGGAAAAAGTACATGTTATTGCCTCCTACTGGCCAAACACCTGAACAATCTGACAATGGATTATGTATACAAAACCCTACCCTTTGATGTGTATATCTACCTTGCCTTAGGACTAGTTGTGTTAATAAAAAGCAAGGGATACTGAGATAAGGAGAACTTAGTTCCTTCAGCTAAGCTTTCTCTGACTCCCCATTATGCCTTTCAAAATTATATTTCATCTCTGGACTCTTTATTAAGTTATACACAGCCCTTCTCCAGATTCCTGAACCCTTCTAGATGCTGGATCAAGAACCCCAGCAAAACAGAAACAAACTCATAGATACAGAGAATAAATGCACGATTGCCAGAGGAGAGGCGGGGAAGGATGAAAGGGGAAGGAAGGGACTGATAACACACTGCCCCTTATACAGTGAGTCATGGGGCGTGACATGCAGCATTGGGGATACACTCAGTAACACTAATGACGATGTGCGGTGACAGATCCGACTTCCCGTGGTGACCACTCTAAGGTATATAGGTTCCATCACTACATTGAACACCTGAAACTAACATAATACTGTTTGTCAATTATAGTTAAACATTAATTAACTAAAATAAAATAGCTACCCCGACTATACTTTTTTTTTTTAAAAAAAAAGAGTGAATGGACAGCTCCCCTGGAGGGCCCCCCCCCACCCACATTTCCCCATTTGCCTCCCAACAGGGAAGATTTAAGGGGAACAGAGACGTGGGTGGCAGGGCCAGGGACATGCCCAGCTGAAGGTGCAGGAACTCAAAGCAGCTACAGTGTCCAGCCCTGGACACTGGGAGCTGGGTGAGGGCTGGACATTCGGAGCTGGGTGAGGGCTGGACACTGGGAGCTGCCTGAGGCCTGGACACTGGGAGCTGGGTGAGGGTTGGACACAGGGAACTGGCTGAAGACTGGACACTGGGAGCTGGGTGATGGCTGGACACTGGGAGCTGGGTGACGGCTGGACACTGGGAGCTGGGTGACGGCTGGACACTGGGAACTGGGTGATGGCTGGACACTGGGAGCTGGCTGAGGGCTGAACACTGGGAGCTGGATGAGGGCTGGACACTGGAGTTGCCTGAGGACTGGACACTGGGAGTTGCCTGAGGACTGGACACTGGGAGCTGGCTGAGGGCTGGACACTCAGGCGGGCTGAGGGCTGCAGGTTGTAAGGAGGACGATGAGGAACTCAGGCAGGGAGATGTCATGGAAATAGTATGAGGCAGAACTGATTCTATGAGCCCCAGGTCATGAAACAAGGGGATGGTCAGGAGAGCTCAGGGAAGGAGCAGCAGCCGGCCTACGCCCAGGGGCAGTGAAGACAGAGATGAGGTAACAAGCGCCCACCAGCTTGCTTCCACCTGAAGCCTCTCAACCCAAACAGGCACACAACGCCCTGGTGGGCAGCCCCTTTGACTGGAGTATCCTCCCAACAAAGGAGGTGGGTTCCCTTCCCTGTGAGGGCACATCCCAGCTGTAGGTTCCATCCCTGTCGGGGCCCCTGTGGGAGGCAACCCATCAATGTTCCTCTCTCTCACTCCCTTCTTCTCCCCCTAAAGTCCGTAAACATAGCCTTGGGTGAGGACTAAAGAAATGACTGTGGCTCTCTACATAACAAAATAAACAAAAAATCAATATAATTTTTAAAAAAGAGGAAAGACAGAAATTGTGGTGTTGCCAGCAGCCTCCGGAAGAAAAGCAGGGACAGGGTCCTTTTGTTACACCCAGATGTCGTGCTCCCCAAAGACCATTTAGGGAGCCCCGAGACCATGGCAAAAAACATGAGAGTCTTTATTCATTAACTCGGTCTTCATCCCACACACACTCACCGACACAGCGGCAAGGCAGGGAGGAAGCATGAGTTTCAGGAAAACAAAGGATTTATAGGGTCAGAAGTAGTGGGTGGGGTAATGTGTGTGGCCTCTGTTGATTGGTCAAGGGAAGGGCCAGGGTTTGGTTGCACAGGGGGCAGGATGCAGTCAGCCTAATTTGGACCTGGGTTATTTCCTCTGCATCCCTATTGGTCGGTTTGAGTCAATCTTGCACCGCTCTTTCATTCCTCCCTTGGTTTTATGTACATGAGTCAAATCATTGACTCTTCTGGGTCAAATATACTCCTTTCCCCCGAGGCCCTGAAGGGAGTATTCTGTTTATCTACCCTTCCCCAAAACCCCCTGCCCTCCAGCAGGACAGGGCCTGACATTCCTTGCAAGCAAGCAGATGTCCTTGCTGCGTGGGACAGAGCTCCCTTCTCCATGTCCTGCATACGAGGAAGAGGGCCTGAACGTGTTCCTTCCCTGGAGACACCCTTCATAGCAGGGGGTCTCCCACACCCTTGCCAAGTCCTCTGACCTTGACAGGTCTGAGTTTGCATCCTGTTGGGGCAGCTCTGCAGGTGATGCTGGAGGCCTCGGGCTCTGAGCCTCCACCCCGTCCTCTAAGGTGGTATCTGCAACTCTGCAACCTGCCAGGCGCAGGCGGTGCCAAGGGACAGCCTCCTCCGCATGCCTCTGGACAGGGCGTTAGCCCCACGTCCTGGAGTCTTTTCAACCTGCTGCCGGCGCCCCGCCCAGGTAAGAGCAGCAGGTGCTCCAGGACAGTGAGCCTGTCCAACAGGATGTCCCACTGAGGACATACTCCCAGCTCCTTTCTGACCACAGCCAAGTCTGTTTGAAGGTTCCTGCTGCCCGCAAGGATGGTCCTCAAGGTGGACACATGCAGCCCCTTCACCGGCAACCTTCCACTCAGGCTGGGCTGTCCTCACTCAGGAGCAGTGGACCCAGGTGCTCAGTCCTGCAACCCCAAGAGCCATGGGGGTGGCCAGGATGATGGCATGTGGTCCCCTCCAGGCAGGAGCCTGTCCCTGGGTGGCTG
Source organism: Murina feae (assembly GCA_004026665.1). NCBI lineage: Eukaryota > Metazoa > Chordata > Mammalia > Chiroptera > Vespertilionidae > Murina > Murina feae. Next base: position 13,875 of record PVJC01018181.1, on the reverse strand, counting down.
CCACCCCAACAGAGTCATCAGGCCAGAAGGCAGAACTTTTTGGCGTGGACTGCCCTCCAGGTAGGCTGCGAAGCCTGCAAGAAAATTAGTTATGTCCTTTACCCACCAGAATCTGTAGAGGCCCTACTGGTTTCCAGGGCAGCCTTCCAGGCTGCTTCATCTGCGGCCCGGTTGCCCCTTGCCTCTGTGAGTTTCCATACCCTGCAACAGCTCTCTGTCCCAATCTGAGCTGGGCCTCAGAAAGGGAGAGTGTTCAAGCCCATGCATTGTTGGGGGGGTGAGGATCTGTGCCCCACCTCTGTTGACACCCAAGTTCTCGCCTGATGGCCCCTGCGGTTGTGCCTGTCTTAGGTTGTCCTTTCCCTGAGGACTCTTATCTGTCATTGGCTAACCAGCCGTCCTCTGGGGCCAAGCAGGGTGATGTGAGGTTCATTTCTGTCTCCTTGGTAGCCTATGCCCCTGTGGCCTCCATGCCCAGCAACTGCCTTGGGATCCCCTCACCTGCTGGCGGGAGCCCCAGCATAATTGGATGACTCCTGCATTTGATATCCAGCACTCTAACTGGATACAACAGGGTACCTCTGCCTAGCAAAGTGCAGTCCTCTGGTCCTCCTAACCCAAAGGGATCTCGGCCAGTCCCTCAGTTCTGAAAACCCTGGGATCCAAATTCGACAGAATGCTTCTGCTCTCAGGAATTCCCGAATCTATTGCTAGGTACTAGGGCCAGGAATGGCACATGCTGCCTGCTTCCTTTGTCCCTAGCCTTCATTTCCCTTAACTGGCAGATTTTAACAGGCTGTGCCCCATGCTTTAACTTGATTAGCACAAGGGCGTGGTCCTTAGCCGGGCGGACAGCGAGAATTCTTTCTTTAATTTATGTTCTCTTTGACTTGAGGGTATAGAGTCTCCATTCTTCCTCCCCCGGTACTGCCAAGGACTGGGTCATCGGGGAGGTCTCTCCACCCAGGAGAAGCTGTGCTGAGCCATCTGGCAGTTCCCATGGCAGATCAGCGACCAGGCCTCTCCCGAGGCCATGCACTAGAAGGGGACATCAGCCCCTTCTCCACCAGCAGCAACAGGCACCAAACTCCTTCAGCACAACCAACCAGTTCCATTCCCAAGTGTACTTGGTTTAAGGAAGACAAAATTTTTGCTCAGTTTCCCTATTCTACTTGTCCCAGCTTACTGGCATATCATCCATTCAACTTTTAACATTTTTATTTATCTTTCTCCATTACACCAAAGCCATGCTTTTCAGTTAGTTAGAACTCTTAGGCTTAATTGTTCCTACAGTTGAGGTTTGTGCCACCCCTGACATGGGCATGGTCACACGGGCCTGCAAGACAGTATACAGGCTACCAACCGTCTCTCAATAGAGACAACAATCTGATGGTATTCTTTGCCCAGTTGGGCACCTGCCCTTTTGACAACTGAATTCAAATCTGTAACAAAATTAAGATTACTATATTTACATAATGAAGTATAACATTGGCACTGTGGCCACTTCAAACAGCTAAATCTTCTGCTACTACACATGAAACATGGTTATGATAACCAAAGGTAAACAGCCAGCATTTCTTAGATTAACATTTATCAACACACTTTAAGTACACTCTTACTTTCAAGAAAATATACATTCAACAAAGTACAATAAACCTGTAATAAAAAGTAAGAGCAGGCAAATTAAAAATATCCCATTCTGCTTCAGTAAGCAACATTTCAAATTCAGAGGGAGGGGCTGCTCCCATCATTTCAAGATGGCAGTCCACATGAGAGCCATGTGCAATGCCCCAGGCCAAGCAGCTGCCCGAATCTTTTTTCAGATATAAGAGATAACTTGCTTCTATTACATGACTTAACAAGACAAAACTCAGACAATAAACATTAAAACAGCACATTTTTTAACTTTTATACCTTAGATACAAGGGAAAAATTTAGATCAAAACCTTTATCTGTTGAGAAGTAGTTTTTGCTGGAAGCCTGAGGAATTCAAAATGCAAATTAACCACATTCCTGGCCTGAGCCTTGAGGCTGGATTCCTATGACCCAGGCCTGAGGCACCCCTCTGGCCGTTTCCAACAGTTAACCAGCCCTTTGTTGGTAAAGCTCACTAGGTTTTCCTTCCATAGTAAATAGCTTCCTCTGGCCTGCTTCTGCTACCAAAACCTTACTCTGTCCCTTTTTGTACACAGAGAACCTGACCCAAGGCAGTAAGGTTTGAGCAATTCCAAAACTCCTTAACATACATTCTAAGTCAGTTGAGTTTGAGGAGAAGCTATTACCATGTTGCAGGAAGGGACCAGGTTGAAAAGAACTAATCAAACAAACAGAGAACACTTTTACACCTGCACGTACTACATTTACATCACAGAAAAACAGCGGGAGTTTCTGAGAACCATTCATAGTATGCCTCCCTCCTGGAGGCTGGGACCTGTGGGAAGAAAAAGCTCTGCCACAGCGGACAGATCAGTTAGACCAACTGGAGCTGAGCAGATTAACGAAACAGTCCCCAACTTCCCGGATGGGCATGGGGACACTCCTGGTACCCACGCCCCAGAACAGAATAAAACAAAGAAACACAGAAACAGACAAACAATGGGCCCACAGGAACAACCTTCCAACTCTGTGGAAGCAAAACTGAACACGGGAGTGACCCGCTAGATTCAGACCCTGGAGAGGAAATTTTCCGTCCCTGTCTGAAATCCTGGAGGGGAATTTCCCATCCTTCCGATTCCCGAGGGGAAAACACATTCCTCGTGAGGGGTATACACGTCCCTCCCAGGAAGATCGGAACGTTTTCCAAATCTTCCAGCCCGTGGCCTTTTCCCGGCACGTCTGCCTGGGCCTCTTTGGGCACTACCAGAAATGAGCTCACACAAAAGAGACAGACAAGACAGACACCTACCATGATCAATCAGGCTCTTCGGGTTGGGGGTTCTTTGGGGGTCTTGGGGTCCCAGCAAGCCCCCAAATGTTACACCCAGATGTTGTGCTCCCCAAAGACCACTTAGGGAGCCCCAAGACCATTGCAAAAAACATGAGAGCCTTTATTCGAGTTAACTCAGTCTTCATCCCACACACGCTCACCAACGAAGCGGCAGGGCAGGGAGGAAGCATGAGTTTCAGGAAAACAAAGGATTTATAGGGTCGGAAGTAGTGGGTGGGGTAACGTGTGTGGCCCCTGTTGATTGGTCAAGGGAAGGGCCAGGGTTTGGTTGCACAGGGGGCAGGATGCAGTCAGCCTAATTTGGACCTGGGTCATTTCCTCTGCATCCCTATTGGTCAGTTTGAGTCAGTCTTGCACCGCCCTTTCACTTTGAGCCCTGAGAGGACAAGAAGGCCTCTCCTTGACCTCCCTCCTCTCAGTTGGACGGAGAGGACTGTGATGGCCCCTCGTTGCCATAATCACGGGTAACTGTGACCCCCACTTTGAGGAGACCCAAGACCAGCGTCCAGGCCCTGCCTACCATTGAGGGCTTTGCAGACTTGTGGTCCAGCCAGCAGTGGGGTGAGAGGGGCCTGAGCTCCAGGTGGGGCAGTGAGGAGATCCCCAAGCAGTATCTCCCGCCCACAGAGCCTGACCTGTGAGCTGATACCCTCACTGTTCCCTGACACCTGGCACCCATCTGGGCCCAGAGCCTATCTTCTCAGGCCATGGGGGTGCCGAGAGGAGATCCCCCAATAGTGGGTCTGAGCACCAGGAAGAAGAGTTTGCAGAGAACCATGTTTCTGGCTGCTATGCAGACTTCAAAGGTGGAACTTTCCTTCAGGAGAACAGGAAGGGGTGGGGCATTGCCTCCAAGTCCCTTAGGAAGCCTGGAGCAGACCCTCCTCCCTCTGTCATGTGAAGGATCCTGCAGTGACCTCAACCCCAGGGAGAGCCCAGAGCCCTACTGTCCGCCCACTGGCTCTGCCTCACCTGCACCTCCCCTTGCAGGCAGGCCTGGCACCAACAGAAGAGACCAGGCAGAGGGGGAGATGCTGAGCCCGTGGCCATGAGAGACACAGCCTGCACCCTCCAAGGAGCTTGGGCCCTGGGACCAGAGTCATGCAGAGCACGGTGGGGGCCAGGCCAGCACCAGGACGGCTGCTCCTGCAGGACCCGGGCCTCACCATCCCCCAGATTGCTGCCCGCAAGAAGCACAACTCTATCCTCCACCAGAGGGACCTGCAGGGTCAGCAAGAGGACAAATGAGGCAGCACAGGCTTCCGGCCAAGCTGTGGCCTTCGTCCCCTGACGATGCCTTAAAGGACGGACCTGTACAGCGAGCTGAATGAGGAGGGAAGGTGTGCACCAGCTCACAGGTCTTGGACATGAAAGCCACCTTCAGGGCGCCAGGCACGGGGCTTCCTGGGCAGGAGCTGCTCACTGAGTGCAGCAGGAGGAAGCAGGCAAGCAGGTGAGGTAACACCACCCCTCCCCGCAGGAGGCTTCCAGAACCCAGGAGGGAAGTGCGTGAGGAGGCCACTACACAGAAGGGGTCAACCAAGAGGAGGGATGGCAGCCACCAGAACCCCTGGATAACAACTCCCACAACCAGGCAGCTGCAACAGACCTCCCCAGCAACAGCCACCACCACCCGCACAGCCTATGGGGACCCTGGGCTGGAGCTACAGCAGGAACAGCGGCCCCCTGCCTCCAGCACCAGCAGCAGCTGCCCTACTCTCAGCAGCCACAGCCCAGTCACAGCCTGGGCAGCACAGCCACTGCCTCCTCCTCCTCCACCTGCCACAGCTCTGGCAGCTGCCCAGCCCACACCTACCCAAGACCTGCCTCAGCTGGGTACCCATGGTCAGCAGGGGGCCCAGCAGTGGAACCAGGGCCAGTGCTCCCCCCTCCATACCTCTATGGAACTGCCACTATAGGGGCAACCTGCTTCCTCCTGCAGTGCCCACCTGGTCCCCATCTGCCCCCACTGCTGGGGACAGTCACTCCAGGGCTGCTCCCTCCAGCCAGGCCCCTCCCTCAGTGGCTCCCCCCCCCCCGCACCCTCCCCCTCCCCCAACACACACAGGGCTGGCATTTTCCTCTGGATTCAAACAGGAAACAATCACCTCCTATTTTTTCTTTCTCCCCCACCTCCTCCCTCTTCCTCCTCTTCTTCTCTTCCTGCTTTATGACTAAAGGCACTCCCGCCCCCTCCAGGTCATACAGTGAGGCCCAGTGCTGAGGGGGGACCCTCTGCCCCCTGTCCCTGACCCCCTACCCCCTACCCCCCACCCCAGCTGCCCAGACCCTCACAGCTTCAGTAGTGAGTTCTTCCAGGAACTGGTTTACTGTCTCCCTTGCAGGATTAAAACCAAAAATATCAAACTTTTTTTTTTTAATTTTAAAAACAAATTGTAGAGGGAGGAAGCAGTGACAGATTTTTTTTTTTTTGTAATTATGTTTTTTTAATGTTTAGAATTTGTCCATTTTTACTATGGGTTAGCTGTTAGCATTTCATCAAGACAACCGTGTCTTTGTTGAGTGAGTTAGGGGCAGAAATAGAAGAGTGGGACCAGCTGTAATGATAAGAAATATGCATCATGTTCTGTCTGCCATGAAGGTTCTGTGTGATTAGGGAAAACACATCTCCCCTGGCTGGGAGCTGTACCCCAGGACCTGGGAGCCAGCATGGGTGCAGCCCCTCCTCCTTTCCCAGAACTGCCCATCACCAGGGAGAATTAGCACCTTGTTGCTGAGGCCATCTGGTCCAGAGGCGCCTGCCCTCTGCCAACCCCCTCCCCCCATTGTCTGTAACCTGTAACCATTACACGTGCCTACTCCCCCTGCCTGTGGTTCCTACTTTTCCTTGTGATCTGGGTCCCCCTACCCTATGTAAGCAGCTGGCTTGTGGCGAGGGCAGGGTAGAGGGGATTTTTGTGGTGACCTGCTGCTCTCCTGTGCTCCCGGCAGGATTGGAATAAATGCTCACATAAGAGTCAACTTTGTCTCTGCCTCATTGGCTCAAGTAGTGGAGAATAAACAAGTAATCTTTTCTGTCAAAGAAGGGAGTTTAGGCAGCTGCCATTTTGGCCCAGTGACTTGCAGCTCCCCTGGGGGCTGTTGTTTTGAAATTGCAAAGGTCAACCCCTCCCTCCAAGTTAGCCAATCAGGCAAGCCCTCAGCTCCAATCAAGAGTGAGGGACAGATCATGTGCATCAGGAATAAAAGCCTGAGTTAAGGCCCAGTGGGTGTGCCTGTGCTCCCAACCTCTGTGCCTGCACACCCTCCTGCAAGAGTGAAGATCCCCCCTTGCCCTCTGGCTCCCAAGTGTGCTTGGTGTTCCACCAGGACCCCTGACTTTGGGGGCTCACCTTATTTCTAACAATTTGGGGGCTTGTCCCCAGGGGGATATTGGACCCCTCTGCTGAGGTGGCATGCCCTGCAGCCATGTTGTGGGGCCTCAATGAGGAGGGACAGCCATTGACTCAGGCCGACTACAAGCTGCTATGGAGCAACCCGCAAGAGACGACCACCAGAGCCAAAGGGTAGAATGTAGGAGCCTTTGTTTAGTTGGCCAGCGTCTACAGTGCCTGCAGCATCTGCAGTGCCAGTACCCCATTGAAGAGAGGACTGAAACTGCAGCCCCGACCAGATGCAGAAGCAAGCTTTTATTTACAAAAACCACAAAAGGTGACGCACAAAGTTCGTTGCTCTATTTCTCAACACAGGCTACAGACTCATAAGTTCTGGCTAGAGCATGATTATTTCCTTATCTCTAGCAGTAGTATGTAAGTCCTACTGAGCTGCAAATAAGCTGGGGCAAGTTGACCTTTACATTCCCTACTGGTCTTTACTGGAATCAAATCCTAGATTCAGCATCTAAGATTCTGGAGTATTGGATGTGTAAGACCATTAATTTTACAACCTGTACTCGGCTTTGTATGAAATCGAGGAGGAATTTGGCAATGTAGGGGCCAAAAAGGAGACCTAGCAACAGAAGGATTAACAGGCCCGCTAGGGACGATAGAAGGGTGGTCAGCCAAGGAGACCAGGAGAAAAGGTTTCATACCAGTTGCTCTCCACCTGTCAGGCCTCCTCCCAATCTGCTAGTTTTTTCCTGAGCTGACTGAGACTCTCTCTAATGACCCCTGAGCAGATTTCTCCTAAGGTGAGACATAATCCACCTTGTTTTAAGAATAGAAGGTGCAGCCCTCTTGTTCTGGGGAGTCCCCTTGTCTTATATACATAGAGATGGAAAGACTTAGTTATATCTGGTAGTACCAGTTGGCCCATTGTCCTTGCTCTGCTCATGTCTATCTAACTGCCTACTATATTACCTCAAGGATCCTGGCTCTGAATTCTTTCAGAGAAAATGGATATTGGATTCTTCTGTAATTACTTCCTGCTGAGGTGGGTCAGAAGTTTCTCTCAGAGCCAAGAGATCCTTGCTGTCTGTCAGAGGAACTAAGAGCCTGGGCACCGAAGGAGGTGGACTTATAACCTGGAGGAGACAAACTGTAACAAATGGTCCAGTGGAAAGGAAAGAAAACATTTCAGTTTTAATAACCTCTATTGAAATAGAGTTTTCCTCCTTAAGATTACCCCTCTGTTTATTAAAAGAGCCAAATCAAGACCAATTTATCTATTGTATTTAATTTGGCCTGACTGTTTGCATAAATACAGCAAGAATGGTAACTGACTACCTTTGCTGGAATTTCATGATTAAATCTTAATGTGCCCCATAGGGCCAGGAAGCCAAGGCATCCCATCCAACTGCCATCAGGCCTGCCTGCAGTATCTACTGAATTAAGTGAATTCCTCACCTGCAGTGGCTCTACCTGGGCCCATTATCCTTGCTTTAAGACCCTTCTCAGCAGCCCTCCTACTTGTCCCAGCTCAGAGTGTGTGGGGGTCCCACAGGGATGCAGAGGTGCCCTCATTGCTCCTCTTCTACTCTGACCAACCACTAGCAATGACAGGGTATGGGCCTGAGACTCCAGTGCCAGTTATTTTCAGGGCTACCAAGCAAGATACCAGGCTTTCTCCGTGGCACTCTTATTGGCTTTTAAGTCTTCAGAGCCCAGAAAGGGCTCTTTAAAACATGATACTCCAGTCAAAGTTTCCAGTCAATAAAACCACTATTGGAAACCAGTCTTATTGAATTTATGCAAAGAAATGTATTGCCATGGTTTATTTATTAAGTACTGTCAAATTTTGAAGGAATTGTATAAGGAGAAAAATATATTGACCTGCTTTAAGATCTTCTGATTTTCCTTGCCAGTTTTTTTTTTTTTTTTGACTCTCCAGAGTTATAAAAAAACAATAACTGTTGGATTTCTTTTATCAGTCCCCCCTAAGTACTTTTGCATAACTATTACCTTCTGCTTAGGGAGGCAGAATGTAAATTATTTACTCTTCCTGGCTTACTGACCTGTATCATTTAATTAATTTCCTTTTAACATTTCTCTTCTCCTTTTCATTACATATACAACCTTTATGAATTTCACACTTTCAAATTAGCCTTCAAACCTTCTTTCTATATCCTTTTAAAATGTATAACCATGCCTCAGACCTTCTACTCAGTAATTCTTTATTCTTAGAAACCTCAATCCTTTGATGACTACTATAAAGTACTTATAAATACACTTTAAATATACTTTTTAAAGAAAATATAACTAGACCTTTTGTGATATTGGAAGGATTAATGAGAACAAAAAGGGGCAGAGAGAAACTTACTGTGCTTAGTAGCAGCTTGTGGGCTTGAGTCCAGCGTAGTTCAGATAAGTAAAAATCAACACAAACCTACCTCTCCCTGCTCTCCCTGCTGACGCCCCCCCCACACACACACACATACACACACACTTTTCTGCATTAACCATTTACTCTGTCCTTAGCTGCTCTCCCTCCTAGACTTTTCCTTCTTTACTCTAAGCCCCAGAGGCTCAAATCCTTTTCCTCCTGCACACCGCTTGAAGTCCTGGAAATTCTTCAAAAAACATTGTAAGAGGTTACACACAGACCACTGTACCTGACCTATTCTTACAAAGATGAACACAGCAAAGACAAGACAGACATGACCAATACAGCTAAGACTAACAAAAACCAGAAAAACCAGAAACCAGGGATCCCGGGCGCCATCGCAACCAGGAGTCCAGACCAGGAGGTTCCTCTGCATCCAGCCCTCCAACGGTCCCAGAGAGGAACATTCCACAACCAGAAACCAGAAACCAGATTCTTACCTCCCCACTGGAGGTGCAGGTGGCTCGCTCTTTCAGATCACAATTTGGAAGGATACACTCTGCCTCCCTGGAACCCGGGACAGAGACTAGAGGTTCCTGTAATGGGGCATCCACCAGAAATGGGCCATATTTTATCTCACTGGGGTCTCCAAATGTTATGGAGCAACCCTCAAGAGATGACCATCAGAGCCAAAGGGTAGAATTTAGGAGCCTTTATTCAGCTGGCCAGCAGCTGCAGTGCCAGTACCCCACCGAAGTGAGGACTGATACTGCAGCCCTGACCAGATGCAGAAGCAAGCTTTTATTTTCAAAAACCACAAAAGGTGGCGCACAAAGTTTGTTGCTCTATTTCTCAACACAGGATACAGACTCATAAGTTTTGGCTGGAGCATGATTATTTCTTTATCTCTAGAAGTAGCACGTAAGTCCTACTGAGCTGCAAATGAGCTGGGGCAAGTTGACCTTTACTAAGCTTGAGATTGAGAGTCAGCCAGGAGCATGGGAAGGGCTCAAGAAAGAACTGAGGCACTCAGGTTACCTCATGCATGAGCCAAGATGGGGAACTGGACTGAGTACTAGTTGAGTGATTGCATATCCTTGGAGGTCGGGTATAGGTGACTGGGTTGTGTCTTGGATATAAAGCAAGTGCGGAGTTCTGATCTGCAGTTCCATTCTCCCTCAAAGGAAGTGGCCAGAGAGGGACAAAGCAGATCTCAGGGAGTGCAAGAAATCTCCATTATGGGAGGTTGAGCACATATTCACAAGGGACTCTTGGGTTGTGCAATAAATCCCCAAAATGTGGGATTGAGCACAGTGTGAGACATCTCCAATACAGGAGGTGGAGTACATAGACACAAAGGACCTGCCAAGGATGGGACACAAAAATTCTCAGCCTAGGGAATGCTCTCCCCAAATAGCCGATTGGGAAAATGCCGAGGTTCTGGGAAGGGCAGTCCCTGACCAGCGACAGGAGACATTGCTCTGCTTCAGTGGTTTTCTTAATGCAAGACATTCTGTGTGTGTGGGTCATGCACGCTCATATGAGTGTTTTTGTTGATGTTTGTATCTCTTTGTTGTTTGGTGTAATTTGCTTAAAGATGGGGCATGTCCAGCTCTGGGGATCCCAGCTATTGTGGCGAGGCTGACCACGGGGCAGAGATCGCAGGATCATCTCAGCAGCTGCTGAGAATTCTTAATCTGGGGGACGCTTCATGCTTTCCCTCTCAGGGTGTCAACTGCCAGAAACTCTTAGCTAGTGAGAAGTTTTTGACTGTGTATTCATAATGTAATTTTGGTTACTGATTTCTAACTTTTGGGGACTTAGTTTGCTGGGGACAAAGATTATATGGGAAATTAGGGATTACAGGCAGAAGAAAGTAAGCAGCATGGGCTGGGGTGGGACTCCATTGCTTGGGCAACAAGGTCAATGTCTAGGATAGTGAGTGGTTCTTGAGTGAGAATGGACCACATTCCAAGGTTGAATCCCAGGTCCCAGGAGCGTTTAACTTAATATTTTGAGTATTCTGAGTTAAATGATAAAAATGATTAAATATCAAGGTATTTTTAAATAACAGGATACTGAAATATTAATCTGAGTATGCATCATATGCAGAATCTAGAGGATAGATTTGAATCTCTTAATAAAAAAGTATTATCTAATCTAATAAAAGAATAATATTCAAATTAACCATTACTCCCAGACACCTAAGCCACACCCACCAGCCAAGTCATGCCCCCAGCCCATCAGAGCAGCTGTATGCAAATTAACCCAGCCAAGATGGAGGCTGGCAGCGATGGAGCTAGAGCAAAGAGGAGGCTTCCGTTGCAACTGCCTGCCTAGGCTGGCTGGACCTCTGCTCAAGGCAACAATGTTTCAATTATAGAAGATAAATAAACCCCAGAAACCTGATTCCAGCCAGCCTTGCTGGGACATTGGGTCAATGGGAGCTGTGGGCAGTCTGAAAACAGCCCTCAGCCCCTCACCCAGGCTGGCCAGGCATGTCAGCTGGTGGACATCCTCCAAGAGGTCCCAGACTATGAGAGGGCACAGGCCAGGCTGAGGAAACACCCCCCTTCCGAGTGCACAAATTTTTGTGCACTAAGCCCCTAGTATGCATGTATGTGTGTGTGTGTGTGTGTGTGTGTGTGTGTGTGTGTGTGTGTAAATGTGGCCCTAGCTGGTTTCACTCAGTGGATAAAGCATCAGATTACAGACTGAAGGGTCCTGGGTTGAGTTCTGGTCTAGGGCACATGCCTGGGTTGAGAGCTTTATCCCCAGTGGTTGGCATGCAGAGGGCGGCCAATCAATGATTCTCTCCCATCACTGTTGTTGCTATCTCTCTATCCCTCTCCCTTCCCTTCAGAAATAAATAAAAATATATTTTAAAATTTTTCAAATGTATTGCTAATCTGAGGAATGTTAATGCTAACTAATTGGATGAATAGAATAGGGAAACTGAGATGGTTAAACAGCAATTTGGAGCCATCTAGTAAATCCTATCTTCCCTAAACCAAGGACACTTAAAAGTAAATGATTTGCATTTTACCTCCCTAACCATAGGACAAATAGCTTATATCAATGCACTCAGGGAGACAGATATATGCATATATCTATGGACACTGACAACAATGTGGTGAATGCGTGGGATGGAGGGCAGGGCCAGGTAGAAGTGGTCAATGCAGGTGAGGTGGGGGTGGGGATATATATCATACTTTTAACAATAAATATTTTCTAAAATAGAACAAAATTGAAGGCCTCCTAACTTGCAATCACCCTCCTCATCCTCTCAGATCCCAGTGCACTCACTCATCCATTTGCAAAGCAGCTCTGTCTGCAGTGAGAGAGGCGAATGCTCCCCAAAGGCTCAAACTTGTGTGCTCATCACTGACAGCACAGAGCTGCCTCACAAATAGTTTCTGATACAACCAGATCTTCAAAGCACTAAATCAAACTATGCTTTTAATGCAGGTAATTCTAAGTTCCAGAAGAGGATTTTCCTCTGAATCTCTGCCCAGCAACTGGTGATGCTCTTCATCTCTGATGCTGATTGGTTCTCAGTACTGAGATGACCCAATCCAGGAATAAAGAAATGCGTTTCTCAGTTGGTGTTTTTGGGATGTGGGTGAAGAAGGGTCACAGTCCTCACTGAGTGAGACCTGCCTGCTCCCTGCCCCTGTCCTCTCTGAGCTGCAGCATGGTGTGTCTGCGGTTCCCAGGAGGCTCCTGGATGGCTGCTCTGATGGTGATGCTGATGGCACTGAGCTCTCCCCTGACTCAGGCCAGGGACACCCTACGTAAGTGCACCTTGTGGGTGAGCTGTTGTGGGGGGAGGAAGAAAGGGAATTAGCTTTGTCACTGTGTCCAGGCCTCTTCCATTAGAAAATGGTAGCATTTTCCTCAGTGGCCACCTGCCTTTACCATATGGGTCCTGATTCTTTCCACCACAAACGGGGCTGGTGCTCGCCACTACGAGTGTGCAAGGGGCTCCATGTATCTCAGCCGTTTCTTCTCACCTCACCCCAGTCACCCTCCCCAACCTGTGTCCCCTTCCATCGGGGTCTTGAGAGGACTGAGAAATAATGATCTCAGACTAATTCCCACCCAGTGCTCCATTTACCGTATTGAGTTATCCCACAAAGGAACGTTTCTCTGGCATTTAATGGGGAGTCAAAGGAATTAGAGGGTCTCTCTTTGAGGATCCTGTGTTCTGTCCTCAGCAGAATCTGTGATGTTGGCACCTCTTCCTACTAGGTGAGGTGCCAAGCTCATAAGTCCCTGTAATGGAGCTTCTCCTATAGAAGTGGGGCTATGCTCCCTCTTCCTCCTGTGGAAAGCCCCCAGGAGCTGAAGCAGAGAGGCTTAGTGCCTGGAAGGACTCTATAGATGAGAGGCGTCTCCTGAATGCCTGGCCAGGGTAGTGCTCGTTATGGATCTATGTTGAACCTTTCTGTACCATCAGGTCCTCCTACATCTCTCCTCTGTGTCCTGAGCCCACAAATATGGATTCAATTAGTAGAGATAAATTATATGAAATTCTGTGTTTTTAAGTTAAAAATAGTCAAATACTAGCAATTTCATATGTTCAAATTATACACCATGAGCAGGAGCAGAGAGAGAGTGTGAGGATGTTTACATCTCATGGGGCTGAAAGTCAATAATCAAATCAGGGGAAATCATTGGCCTCCTGAAGTCCATCCATCATGGCCTCTGTTTCCCTTAATGAGCCGTGTTTGGTTGCCTCTATGTCCAGGTCCTCCCTGTTCTTTCCTCAGCTATGTCATCACCATTCCTGAGATCCCCAAGTTCACACAGACCCTCAGCCCTGGAACAGATCCATGGACAAGATAAAAATGTAGTGACATTTTCCCTCTTTCTTAAAATCACCTTTTCCTTACCTGTGATGTTTCTTCCAACTAGCAGGAGGGGAACGAGAATGAGTCTCTGAATTTCTCACAGGAAGCAGAGGGAATATAATGTGTTGTCTGAATGAAAGGGTGTAAGGACTTGTGCCACTGCTGCTTTCCAGGGTCCCCACAATGATTAACTCCCACAACCTGAGTTCATTCATTAGACCACAGGCATTTATATGAGCAACGATTACACACTTGGCTCTATTCTAGACTTAGAGAAGCCTATCCTATATAATAAAGAGGTAATATGCAAATTAACCCTCAGAAGATGGCTGCTTATGACCAGGCTGGCAGGGG